>OX276381.1:58279299-58452986 GCA_946251855.1 Alsophila aescularia
GTATACCTGCATTATCATTATATAAAATATACCTGTTTACTCCAGTCTTTGAGGAAGTGGACTGTGGAGCCCGACGAAATAGATGTTCATTGCAAAGACGATAAATCTGCTGGATATCAATATGAACCAGTTTAATTTCAATACAGAAAATAATATAACTCAAGATACGAAGATTTTTAGAAATTCTTCTTGAGGTTTTAATAGTAGTTTGTGAAACGGTTGCATAATGAGGGCTATTAAAACACGAGAGTGAGTTTTTCTTTTTTAATAGTACTACTCGAGTGTTTTAATACCCAGTCATATGCCGTTTTATACACTACTTTATCTACACTCATGCAATAGGAACTAAATTTTAATGAACAAAATATTTTTCCTAATATTTTCTTGATATTGCTGGTAAATGCTCGTTCATCATGTTCGTTGCTGTTTCCGCGATGTCAGGTGGAGTCAAATTCTCCTCACTAACACTGTTGTCGGACATTTTTAATCAGGATAAAACTTTTTGCTTTTTGCTACCTACATAAGTACCTACTAATTTAAAGTAAATTATGGCGCCAAAATCCAGTCCACAGCGAATTCGAGCGCATACGGTCTAGCACGCGCCACCATAGATAACAAATGGCGAAAACCACGTTGGACGGAGCCAAACCAGTGCTTTTATGGGGGAAAATATAATATATTAATATAACATTATATAGTTCTAAACACATTCTGTTTTTTTTTCTTATTAGAGAAGTGCCGTGCGTAAAGTATTTCATTGAGCCACATTTTGAGAATTTCATTTTGAGTTCACAATCCGGATTTTACGATATAAGTGTAGATACAATATTTAAGTGTTTTGGCAATACCGATTTTTCTAGCAGAAAACTCTAAAATCTATTGTGTAATTAAAGTATGTAAGGAAACAAGACGAATCAGTATGCTGTTACGTAAAATTATGCAGTGTAAAATGAGTGTGAAGCTAATTATTCAGTCTTATGTCAGTGTCCTAAATGATATTTTTTGCAAATATATTTATTTCTTGTTCTTAATGTTGAGGTTATCTTATGGTCAGATTGGGCAGGCGTGAAGCTTTCAAACAGGCGAGCATCCTGCCCTGTTCGTTATTTCATAAAATATCTACTGTAAATGTAGAATTAAAAAATCATTAACCTGACTTTAAACTCTAATCACATCAGCTTGACATAATGCAACATGAAGCAAGCCCTTCACTTCTGTCTTCTGTCTTCACACAGTTTGCTGTGATAGCTCTACCAATATACTGTTGTGGCTGGCTAAATAACTTCAGTATCTAAATTGGAGTTCGACGCTGTTAATAAAAAACACAGTCAGAAGCTACAACTAACTGCTTGTAAACAAGTGTTGCTCGAGAAGAACAGATTGAACGTGGAGTGGAATCAAATCCATTTTTATTTGTAGATCTGTCGCGCTTTGTGCTCTCAAAAAATATGATCCAGCATCATACCACACATTTGCGCCGCATAGCATAGAGCACTTGCAAACAATGGACATAACACAACTAGGCCCCCACACGCTCACATGGAACTAAGCTTCCCAATTGGCGGGTAAGTCGGACAGCACAATCACAAATACATTGGCAATGTGGTTTTATTGCAAGATCTCGCTCGCTCGGCTCTAGTGATTTTGTGGCATAGATAAAAGTATGTTAGATACCCATAATGTTTTCTGGTGGACTAATGTATGCACATGCATGATGCATGCCTAATAGTAATGCTTCAATTTCGATGTTGCCAAAGAATTGTAGGTAGCTAAATGGGTTTTTATTGCGTAAGTGTGTTAGCATATAGGCACTAATGCGACGGATGCTGTATTTACCGGTGCTTGCTTAGTGTCAATTGATAAAATATTTCTATTCATAACAACGGTACACTCCTAAAAAGAACCCCCTCGATTCTGGTGAACTTTGTAATCATAATCATCATTGGCAGATAATGTATGAATCATACAGTTTTCTGTTTTCTCATCTTACTTATCAATTAGTACCTTCTATTAAATAAAAGAAGACATAACGCAAAAATTAGTATAACTTAACATAAAATAACCACGAAAACTCTACATCTGGCAAGAATATCAATTTCGTAAAACAAGAGAGCAGACTAAATCTAAAATATCTCCCGAAGCCAGTCTCGCTGAAGCATAGTCCATAAAACCGCAGGCACCGCGGCACAACCAGTTCTTTGTTACAAGTGTATTTGTAAGCATAGTACATAAGCCGCAAGTCAACTCACGACTTGCCCTCTACCACTGTAACTCAACCGACAAACGTTCGCTTTACACTGCTGCAAAGAAATGAGACCTGTGGACACTCGTTTCAGATAACCAGCAATACATTCCTGACAATTAACAAAGGTCGCTCTTTGCAACCATAGTTAACAGCCCTGGTAAGGAGGCGGCCGTCCTTGCTAAGATTACTGTTTTAGAACGAGGACACGTACGCCCCGCGGTTTTATCAACATTTCTAAAACGGAAACAGTATCCCGAAAGTATTTCAATTGCAAATGTAATAGCCGGAGATAAAATGGAACAAGCCGCTTCACTATTTCTTTACGAAGGCCGTAGAAATTATCCGAGCCACAACTATTCAATAATTCATGAAAACTGGTCGTATCGGTAGTTCGGTACCTTGGCTCCTGGGGAGTTCCAGGCTAGGCATGTGTTTTTCTTTTTAATTCAAGGAATCAGTATGTTCATAAGGGTCGTCTTTTATTCACTAGCTGTTATTATATATCCTTTACGATAATTGGTTAACGGTATACGTACGAACGACCGGGAACCTACTTTGTCCCGCTTGGAGGAAACCACACGTTTCACGTCTGTAAATAAAAAGAGCAGTGACGCCTCCGACTTGACGCCGGAAAGTTGAGTCATAAACAGATAATAAACACACATTGACAAAGGCCAATCAATGACGATTCATATCATACTATCAGCAGGATACATGAATCACAAGGACTAGCGTTGAAAAATATTCTCATGTCTGCTTTACCTATAGATATATGAATTGAAGACCTGTTTTATGCTTGCAGGCAAGCAAAAGTTCGTAAAGGAGAGGTCAATACAGGACATGTCCTAGATTCGTAGAATGTATGAAGGATGTGGATGATATATATCAAATGATAGGGTAGCTTTAGGGTGGGTTTTAGGTACACATTTGTCGTGCTCACAATTTGTCCTGCTTACATAAGCAACGAAATGGGTAAGTAATGAATTATTTCAAGAACCCAAACCTGACTCAAATGGCAGATGGTGCGTGGAGTGGCGATTAAACCCATGTTATCGTAAACATCTGGTGACACGTTCTCAATAACAGCTCGTTTTTTGCCATAATAGGCAAAACAGTTATAGATGAAATTCTGTTTGACACAAATGTTTTATAGTACAAATATTACGAAATTGTTTAAAATACAAATATTATTTTATTTTCAGGCACATTCGTCCCACAGCAGGGCAAAGGCCTCCCCTTCTCTCCTTTCAGTCCTCACGGTTGAGATTTTGTAGTCCAATTGTGACAGTAGGAGTCAAGCTCGTTCCGCCATCTCCTCCTGGGCCTGCCGCGACGTCTTCTGATATTCTGTGGCATACACATTGTTGTGGTTTTCCCCCAGAGGTCGCCCAACATGCGACAGATATATCCGGCCCAGTTTCATTTCAGGCAGGCGACTTTCTGTCCGACGTCCGCGTCCATTGTCCAATATTAAAGATTTTATTTTTACAAACCTTTTGTTGTGTCCCTAACTACTTATAGAAGGGTCCAGTCAGAATTTTAAGATATTCAGAGTCCAATAATATTTAATTTTAATGATTCAAAATAATATATTTGTATTACACTCATTAACAAAAGTGTACTTAGACTGAGTTTCCTAATTGTCTATTTTCATACAAATCGATCTGTTTTGTCGAGTATGAGCATAACTTCGAACTAAGTAGCAGCTGGATGAAATGTATGAGTTCAGCTAGAGCTAGATTGTCTCGGTGCTATCTTGGACACGACTTGAGACATGAGGGATATCATCCGCTCCCTCCAACTCATCATGATGAGCAATGTAAAAGCACAGAATAAATAATAGTAGTAAAAGGGAAAAGATAAAGAAATGGTTGCGAAACATCGGACACAAGTTGGACAAGTTCTGGCGCAGGCACCAGCGTTCCTAGCTTGGCTTGGCGAAAATTGCTAGAGCAGATAGCTCACCTCTAGAAGTGGAGGAGTGTGGAGGCGCCGAAAGTAAAGCTGTTTAAGAAACTCCTGTAAAATCCAGTTGGCCTTACAAGTATAAAACCCTACTTGAACCCAACCACGACTGATTCACAGGAAGACTTCAATTTGAATCTGACAATCGAAGGATGTAATGTAACCAAAAGGAATAACTCCTTGAATGAATCATACAACGTTGCGATGGAAATGACCCTGGCTGGACGTTTTGAATACTATTGTTTCTCTTTCAATGTTTTTTTTGTGATAGGAATTTAAATTGTTGCATTTCTTATATGAATCAAACAAAATATTTATACATAACAATGCAGTGCTCAGACATGGCTCAATTATGTCACTGCACTTAACCAAAAGACGAAAGAAATTTTCAGGAGGAGGCGGTTCAATCCAACGACACCGGATTCGATCCTAGACCACAACTGACCAATGACTTTTATTAATATGTTATGTGCGGATTGGCCCACGTAATTTCTCATTTCTTTGTTCGATATTCTTTAACACTGGCATGATGACTAAGGTCACCAAGGTGCGAAGTACCATACGACTACATATTAGATACGAATAAATTCAATATGACTGCCCCTTTTACTAAGAAAATGTAGGTGGTATCAAGTCCTATCTTAAACCAAAGACGGCTTCGACCCACTTAGATTGTGATTGATTAGATATCTATACTCCCGATCTAACACATGCAGCAGTCAAAGCTACACGTTCCAAAATGCCAATGTGTTGAATGCTATATCCGTTACAGAAGCATCAATCACCGCAAAAACTGGCGCGACCACATCTAAATCAGCCCACCGCGACGGTAAAGTGAAAAATAATCCCATTGTGTATTGACTTTCACGTGCTTTCACCACGTGGCGATTCGACTACTATTTCTAAGTTCGATCGAGAGCCGGCGAAATGTAAATTCGCCAATCTAAATGCAACATGACATGACGAGTGGGGGTTGAGACTGGCATTCCTAGTGCGCGGTGGGAAGTGGGAGGAGGTAGGGCGGTCATCGACCGTCCTCAGGCGGCCGAACATAAACTACGCAGCCGCATAAGGTCAATACAGCCCGCGCCGCCGGCGGACCGGTCCAGAATGGCACTCGCAACAGAAAACAGTTTCGAAACCCGCCATTGTTCGGATTCAAAAATCTATTACGGACCCACTCACACAACAAATCTAATTTAACTTGCACAACTTAGGATATTATCTAAAAAGATTGAAAGTAGGCCTAAGCGTTTTTTTGTCGCCAGAAGTGAAGCCGGTCTCGTTGGACCCACTTTTGGAGACCTATTGACAAGCTGAGTGTTAGTTAAGTAAGCATGTGACATGTCAGCTATTTTAACAAGGAGTAACTACAAATATTACGGCTCTATTCAAATAAATAGTCACCTGACTAAATGACTCATGGTCATGACATACACATAGTATACATGTGAGTAAACTGAGTTCGAAAAATGTTATCTTTCATGGTAACCGAAATTGTGGCAAAATGATAAATGAGTATCTAATATTTCCAAGTAAAGTTTACTTTCAAATTGATAAGTAAAGGCTCGATAAGATAATAATTATTGTACAGATCAATTCCCTTGGTAATGTAGGTAATTCGTGCTAAAACAATTGAAATGGCATTATATTTTGTGGATGACGGGCCCCGTATAACTAAACTCAAGTGGCGATGGACAGGACACTTGGCAAGATGTGGTAATGGCAGTTGGAGCAAGTCCCTGACGGAAAGCTGGCCACGTGACGGTAAATGAAGGAGAGGCAGACCGATGCAACGGTGAGTCGATGACATTGAAGAGCAAGCAGGAAACACTTGGACCAGATTGGCTCAAACGAAAGATTAATGGCGTAAGATGGAGGTGGGTTAAGCCCTGCAGAGGTCGGAATAAGTTGCTAATAAATAAGTTCATCTCAAGAAGTTCTTTGCGAGAGATTTTTGCCTATAAACTAGAAAGTAAAGGTACTTTATCATTATGAGTTTTTTTGGCTTTCTACATTGTATATACGTTATCAGTAAACTTTATTACTTATCTTTTTTTTTTTTAATTGAGACATATTTCGGATAGTATATTTATCAAGGTTCCCAACTGTATTATATTTTTCAAAATGCTTACCTAAAAGGAAATGTACGCGTATATTTAAATCTCAATTAAATTATAGCTTAGTATAAATATATACCTACGTTTTATAATCTTGCCTGTTAATAAAAATTATACGGAGCCAAATGAGTCAACTTCTTGTAAATAGCCATCAAATCGCAAAGTTGTACAGGTCGTTAACTTCAGTGTCTAAATGTCGCAGGTTCACATTCCAGCACGAGCATTTCTACATAAAATGTTCAATTTGCATGATTTACCGACTGCAGCAATTCCACTCATTTAAATAATGAAACGATCGAGATGACCTCATGGTGGCGCTGTTCTGTTTCTGCCTCTCTATAGCTTTACTTACTAATAGTTGGTTTTTAATTTTTATGACCTTTTTACTCGACTATATGTTGGACTTGTTGTGAAGAATTTTACTTATGGCTAAGGGTTGTTTAAACTCTTATCATTATCAAGATAAAGCAGCTTTACTCAACATACGGCTGGGTATCAATCAGCCTCCTTTCGCGTTCGACATCAGTGTCTCCCAATTCTTAATGTGTCCAGATATATCCTAAAACAGGTAGGTCCCCATCTAACCTTTAGGTATTGTCGATGAAATTGGGCATAAGAACTTAACATTTCTTAACAATACAAAAAATGTACTTACCATTAGACCAATTTTTTTTTTGTTCTTCCTTTTATCCAAACCAGTTCTTGTCATGACGAATGCATTACACACACAAGGTCCGAGATATTGTGACGTTCTTTAGATATGCGTATGCGCATCACATCACCTACCTACAGTATACATCCGGCAAGGTTTTAGTCATAACAAGTTTCCATGTACAGCTTCCTAATTAGATTCAATATCGTAATTTCGTACAAAATTAATTTGAAGAATATCCAATTTGGGTCTTTAGGTTTCTTGCCTTTGCCACATAGCATGTAAATTCAGTTCTATCGCCATTTCAAGAGCTTTTATACCAGTTATAAATTTCGGAGCGGCCGCGGCGCGTCGTATGAAAAAGTATAGTTTTCGACCATACAGCCTTTTTCGTCACGCAACAGCACAATTCAGAGAACAATGGTAAAAGTTTGTTTAGATGTTAACTATTCACGCTTTTGGCTATCTTAAACGCAATCGGAATATTACAGACATATGCTAATGACGCCATTCAAAGCTCGGCAAAGAATCAGAGATGGAACGATAAAAACATGATGGTAAAACTAAGACGCGCCACGTCCATAGAAGAAAACGTACTCACTTTCGTATCCAGCTGTCCACGACCACATGGAGACCATCGCGAGCAGCCAGTGGTACATGAGCCCTTCGATCTTCCAATATAGGGGAGCGCATACGGGTCTGACGAGGCGCAGCACCATCATCCACACGACGTAAGAGGGGATGCAGTATAAGTTGTTGATGACGGCAAATGTCGTTCGCGCGACGATCCTCACGTACCAGCTGAAAGCAGGGCCGCGTGGGTTCATCCATGACCGTCTCGCCGCGCGCCGCGCAACCCTCAGGGTCGGACTCGGAGCCAACGCAACGACATATACATGATTGGTGATATGAAATGTGACGTGCCCGACAGCACAGTGCCCGCACACCGAGTGACGCGACCGACAAGGGTTCCGTGAGCTAGCGAGACGAGCATGGATCCGTACCGCGTCCTCCCTGCCGACAGCTGCCGTAATGCGGAGGCTTTCGTCGTGCGCGGACAATGCCGCTGCGCCGTACCGCCGTATCCCAATCAAACACACACATTACATTCGACGATATTTATTTATGATCATGGATTCACTGTCGGTTATTTCGTTAAGTAGATGCGAGTATAAATTTAAAAATCGCCCGCCGGCGAGCGAATGCATCGCTCGCCGCCGAGCTCACATATGCGATTTGAGACACACATTTTACACCAATCGACGTAACAATTAACTCGTACGACGCGAGCACACATAGACATACACAATTTATTTTTCAATATTAATGCTTACTGGTCGCCAGGCCGCGGCAGGCCGGGCTCGTCGTGTAAAAATCAATAATACAAAGTTCATATTTCATAATATAAAATTAAAAAACGACATCGGATCGCAGAAATTATACAAAAATTACAATTACAATAGTCTGTACACTATCTAATATGTACAAAAGAGTTTCCAGCAGAGATATGTGCGGGGGCTTTATTTACAGGGCGCGGTGGGGTCTGACACGCACGGCTGCCGTCTGTCTACACGTTGTAGTCGTGTGCCATGAGGCTGTGCACCTGCTCCAGGCGGTACGCGAGCCGCTGCTTCTGCGAGAACTCGTCCTCCTCGAGCGTCACCGTCAACTGCTCATTGTATCGCTCCGCGTACGCGTACAGCTCGTTCAGCGCGCAGTTCGTGTTGAACTCCTTCGTGTGGAGCCGCGACTCCTCCGCAAGCATGGCGTTCATGTCCTGATCCGATATAGCCGGCATCAGCTTTATGTCCGCGTAGTAACGTTCCACCCACTCCTTGTACACCGGGATGTCTTTGGCGTACAGAAGCTTGGACGAGGGCGAGTCTTTACCTAAGATGTGATCGGACGTGGAGCACGAGTCCATGAACGTTTGCGCGATGACTGACAAGCAAGAATCTACCGTGTTGGACTTGTGAACGTCGAACACGAAGTTGGGGTTCTTTATAAGATTTACCCAGAAGCGAAGCGGAAGGGAGTTGCTCTTCCACGTGTGAACTACTTCGGGGTCGGAGATCGCGTGCTGGAGCGCCTGGTCGTCCAGGAAATCGAACATATACTTTATCGCGAGCGGCAGCGCCGAGCCGCGGTGAGCAGTGCTGAAAATAGTCTCGAATAAATCATCGACGAACTTTTGCAACGTGCCTTTAGTGGCGAGAAGCCGAGTGAGATATATTTCCGAGACCATTTTATTGCCACGATCTCCCTCCTTGCGTTGGTCATCGTCGTGGTGCCTCACCAGATGCCAGTATTTGACCCCGCCGCCGTGATCGTATTTGAGTGGACTGGCTGGTGGGCTTGCCGAGCCGTATTTACCGCGGTTGAGGGTCTCATACGTGTGCGACTTATCGTTCTTTTCCATATTGGAGAGATTGTAGACGGAGCTCTGTTTCGCGACGAGACTAAGACAAGCGCCATCGGGCACGCGGTAGTGGTTGAGCGTGTTGAGCTTGCGCCACTCGCTTTCGCATTTAGTGGTGCTGTCTTCGTCGTAAAGGATCAAGCGACCGCAGGCGCCCGTGCGCCATTCCAAATCGAGTTCGTCACGACTCGGCCTTTGAGAGTATGGTGTTGCGCGGTAAATGGCATCCAGACATTTTTCTTTCACTTGACTTATTGTATCACAGTCGAGAACCTTTACTTGTACGTTCTCTGTAGTTGCCTCTAAGCCACTGACGAAAAACGTCTGTTGCGATATCGATACGTTCACAAGGATCGGTTTGAAATCTATGGACTGCCGGATCAGTTTCTCTTCGCTAAGAGAATAACGCGCTTCGGAGGTTATTGCGTCGACTGGGCCTTTGTCTACTTGGCCTTTCATGGACCTGAACAGGAGATACAGAGGTTCACCGGCGCATTCACGAAGGAACTTATACAACAAGAATGTAAACCAAGCACTTAACATTTTCTCAGCGACGCTTTCCGTGCGCCTTAGCAATAACTTAGGATGATTTTTACCTTCCATACACTTCTCTATCAACTCGGCTAATAAAGTCTTTAACACATCAGTGCAATATTCCATTTTACTCTGCAGAGTAACCATAATAAGGGAAGCTACATTAACACGATCGCGCATGGAAAAATATCTATTACTTTCTAAAGTACGAATAAATAATAGGAGGAATGTTTTATTCATAATAAGTTGTCCGAACATTTTCAGACCTTTCTCTCTTCTATTAAGCTCTGGACGCTCCCACTGCAGGACGGCATGGTCGTCAATGTTAGGGAACAGAATCTTCATAGCATACGTGCGGTAATCCAGGAAGGGAATCCCTCCCGTCACCTCTCCCGTCAGATCCGTCATCTCCGTTTGCAGTTCCGCAAACGCTTCCTTACATTCAGCAGCTACTCTTAACTCTAAAATATCCATTTGCTCTTGCATATTCTTTAATACTCTAATGTTTTCCGTTGATTTTCTTCTATACATAATTAAAAATCCGAAAAAGATTAATAGCAGAGCGCATATACTAATACCTATACCGACTAATGCGGGTTTGCCGATGGCGGCTTGAAGACCAGCTTGCGAAGAATACGACAGTCTACCGATTTTGTAGGTAAGAGCGCGTCCTACCCTGACGTCGACCTCGGGAGTATCCACGCCGTCGGGGAGCTCGTCCCGCGACGGAGGCCTACAAGTCAACTGATGCCGCGACAAAGACGTAACGTTACACAAGCTTTCTCCGATGTGAACCTCCACATCTCCTTCCGTGCACGCCCTATCTAAATTCTGCCCGTTTATAGTTAAATATTCAGACTTATAATACTTGACATCCTCATCAAACTTTTCGTATATCGGATCCGGATAAAGCAAGAAGCCGTCGCCATTTTTGCTCGTGAGATTTTGCACGCTTTGTACGTCGTCCATATTGAAACCGTACTCTAATTCTAAAGGTCTATCTGGATCTAGATTGAGTCCGGCGCTTTCAATACCGGGAGATTCACAAATGAGATGCGTTTGAAAATCAACCCTGTGACAGGGCGCGATGTAGGGCCGATTATCGTGATACACGTATATTTGTGGAAATTGAATGGAATGGAAGTTCCGACCCATCACTTTGATGTTTATCCCGCCTGAGGGTATGCCTTTGGGTTGTTTTCTTTGACTTATCAGAGGCGGGCCGGATTCGACGGAAACTACGACAGGATCCTCTATGTATTCAAACTTTTCGCGTTCCAAAGTCCTCATACCGTTATCGAAACGCATTCGTAGGGTCCCCATTTTGAGTTGATAAGAATGACTGGTTCTACAAACAGCCTCTTCGTGCGATACTGACAAAATGGCGCAAGGTAAATCATCGATAAAAGCCTGAATATTGCTTCCCGCATTTAGATATTCGCCCGTGATACGCAATTTAGTGCCTCCGGACTGTGGCCCGTACTTCGGTTGGATAGAATTTATTTTAGGGTTCACAAAAGCGTAATGATGTGTCGATTCTCCGCGGTAGTCCGCCACGCGAACTACGACGGGTCCATCTCGAGGCACCTCCTCGCCCGGCCCGTCTACGGTGCAAACTATCTGCTTCGTTTTAACGTACAATTCTATGATGGGCTGACATTTGATGCCTGCTATGGTAACACCGTTATAAATATCCGATATATTCCGCCCTAGATTTATACCTTCGATGGTAATGTTCGTTCCGCCGTCCCACGGTCCGAGTTGCGGTCTAAACGAGTGAATCTCGGGATTCGGACAAGTCTGCGTTCTATTCAGCAATACACTAGGACCGCCACACTGCTCCTGAACTTCGCATTTATCAGATCCTTGGCACCAACCACATCCGAATTTCTCCGGCAGAGCGAGACACATGCCGCAATTGTCGGCCATATCGTTACACCGGTAAATGAGTATGTGAGTATTATCCGGATTATCTAAAGGCTTCGACCCGCCCCATATAACAGCGAAGGAAGCTGTGATGTTAGGCGCCCGCGACGTGTACGTAAACTCAACGGCTTCACAGTAAATGGTGTCGGCGAGAAGTTGGGCGTTTACATGAGTCACGCGGCCCTCTATGTTGAATTGACAAACAAACCTCGTCTGAACGATAAATTGGCCTATTATGTGGACTTTGACTTTTATGGCTTTCTTTACACCGGATGGAACTAAAATTTCGTTCGTGCCGTCGGACGTGGAATTGATAGTGGGACAAAATCCGGGGCCCGAGCGATAACTGGGGCCGATTCTACTGACGCCCGTGACGAGGATGTCGTTTCGGCAGTTTTCGGCGGTGTCGTGCGTGCACCGGTGCCCGTCGACGCACCAGTCGCACGGGAACGAGGAACTGACGCACTGAGTGCACGAGCTGTACGTGTTGCAGTCGAAAAACGTAAAGTTAGTAGCTACGAAATCAGGGCCCTGCGTTGTGCGCACCGACAGTTTCGCCGTAAAGTGATGTTGACCGGTGGGTATCGAGGGGAGCGTGTCAGTGCGCGGAGTTGTACAATTCACCCCATAGGGTTTCCTAGTAGCATTAGTTATAAGAGTACGATCTAAAGCTGTAAATGCACATAAGAATTGTCCATTAAGAGTAGGCAAGTTTTCTATGAGTAAATCTAATGTCCTCGCTGTCGTTCGCTGCAATTGGTTTGGTGTCACTTGGGTGATTGTCGTACAACGTCCACTACGATACGAGATCCAATACAGGGGATCTTTAGCTGCATCTTGACAGTCCGAACGTAAGCTGCACTTATTTTCTAGAGAACACCACCCACAGTAAGGGTCTTTGGCTCCGAGACACGTTAAACACGATTTATATACGCTACACTCTTGAACTTTAACTTTAGACACTTTACGTTCAGTCATCACATATAAATGCATTAATTGAGTATCGAAGAACAGGTCTTTGTTCACCGGCGAGCCTTTGTCGACGACAATGTCTCCGTACTCGAAGGCGGAAGAGGCGCTCTCCACAACAATCTTCTTCAGATGTCCCTCGGCAGTGCCCGCAAATACTACAGTGTAGTCGCCGGTGGCCGTCGCCGCCACCGCCGTCAGTCTCTTGGTGAACACCGCCACCGGCACAGCCTCCACTGGTTGCTCGCCTCCCAAAGGCGTATTCACATCTAGCCCGCAAAAATCTTCACTTATTGACTGCAGTTTCGTACCGATGCAAGAGTGAGAAGGAGATATAAAATCCAGTCCTCTGGAACCGTTGCCACTGAAGCATGTCTTTATATTCTGCATAAATTTTCGTCGGATCGCTTTCAGCGAATATACACAAAGAGCTGACAGGTTAGATGGCTTGTTGGTGTTGATTGATTCGCTCTGGCTGAAAGCAGCGAAGAGAACGTCGTGTTGAGCCGTTATTCCGAGCTCTCCTGCCAAAACTGACCCGGCTTTTCCAACAAAAGCTGCTTGAACGAGGTTGTATCCGTAGTTTCCCCCGCCTTCTCCAGTACATGACATCGGTATTTCAGTATACGAGTAATAGTTTTCGTCATCGTGACATACCCGTACCAACTTGCTATAGTAGTTATCAGAACCTACTCCTCTTAGCTGCGTAGTTAAAAAATAGCTGAATCCTTCGGAGCTGAACCCGTATACGTAATTAATAGGATACCGTTCCCGTGACAATGAATTGACAAACATTCTAGTACCAGTCGTGACTGCCGTTCTGGCTATCATAAAGAGTCGGTCATCCTCGAGAGAGCGGCTGCTCACAGCAGGAACTTCGGAACGATAGGGCGAGTTGCCTGTAAATGTGACTCCCACATACATGACTTGCGTCATAGGCGGATTCGGGGGCCCGGGCGCGATAAACGCCACAGTCGAAGACGTTGCATTGTTCGCCACGACTGGCTCTCGTACCTCGCGAACGTCATGAGAGATATTGTTCAAGTTGCGCACCGAACACAATCCTTGGAGCACGGAACCGCACGTGATCAGCCGACTCGTTGCGTAATCTATTACGAGAGCCTTGTTAACATTGTCCGTGGGCTTCTTGATGAAGTTAGCGGGGCAGTCGAAAGTGCATTGGGCGGAGTCGTTGACGGGGCCGGTGACTATCCACTGAGCCACCTCCAAGTCAGGGGACAGCTGGTAGATCCTGTTGACTGCGCCGACGTAGACGCGGCCCGTGTTGCGGTCGACGACCAGGTGGTCGAACAGCGAGGAAGGTAAGGGTACTGGGTCGGTGAAGGTTCGCACCACGTCCTGGTTGGCGTGCGCGGCGGCGCACGCGGCCCCGAGGGCCAGCAGTACGCGCCACATGGCGCCGGGGCATGTGGCCGGCAGCCTACCGCGCGCACCGCCGCCCGCTCTTCGCGCCGCAGCCCGCCCGCCCCACACATCTGCAACGCGATACACCCAGTCAGGCGCAATGCCCACGCCTGACCGCCCCGGCCGCTCCCGCCGCGCCGTTCCCATCGCACCGCACCGCTCCGCCGCGCGCCGGCTGTCTTACTCTACTGTAAGTCCTAGCCTAATCGCGATTCGCTGCGAGACCTAGCGCGAACGGCTCGAATCAAACTATTTAAACCCGCACGTGTACACGCTTTGGCTCGGAGAGGTCCAGTGCGATCGGAGCGAATTCGCGAGCTGAAGTGAGGACACGCAGTGACCCTCTTCACAGATAACGATATCGGTACCAACCTATTTTTACTGCGTTGCACAATTGATGGGCTTTCACAGTTCATGACACTCTTATCAATGTTGATGTCACGTCGTTGTACAAGAGAAAGTTAATAATGTCAGTAGTGGTAAATAATAACTGTGTGATTAGGTCGATTGATCCGTCAACAGAGCACAGCGCAAACTTTGTTTGCGACTTCCTCCGACGTGAATGCGTTAATAGATCGTTCAAAAATAGGTTAGTACCAAGATAGCGCGGTCACGGCGATCCGACGCGGTCAGTGCAATGATACGTCACACGTCGACGAAAGCCTCAGCATCATCATAAAGAGGAACAACTAAAACAATAATTTGGCATGCTGTTCGCAACGAGGGAGTGAACGTGGTAGCGTAACGATAAATAAAATGAAAATAAACAACGAACTAACTGAAAACATCGATAGTGACAGTGGTGGATACTCACAGGAGCGACATGTTGCTGTCGGAGTACGGGCTTCAAGGTTATTTTCTGTACTATGCTAAGATCATAAGCATGTAAAGCGCACTCTCATAGTGCGTCTTCAGCGGTTTTGACCTCAAAACGAGACCTGTAACAATGAAACATTGGAGTTAGGGATGGAAATAGTTATTGCTGTTGCTTGAGGTAAACAATTGCAACCTAGAATGGCAATTAATTCTGCCCCGAAGGTATGCCTATCATGGATGCCTAACTTTATAGTTCAACTGACTTTTCCACGCAGCATTGACGGCCGCAAGATGCCAGCGAAGCGTGGTGACTATGTTCAGCTGTGGATGCTAAACATAGTCACCACGCTAGCGGCTAGCGTCTTGGCGATCGCAGTACATGTTGATATTTTCACAGGTACATGCTCAGGTATAGGTGCTACAGGTCAATATCTTTATAAAGCACAGGTCCGATCTTGTATGGAGTACTGCTGCCACCTCTGGGACGGTTCTGCCAAGAATCAGCTCGAGTCTTTGGATTCAATTGAGAGACGTGCTATCAGGCTCATTGGGGATGACACTCTGGTAAAGAGTAAGCTTCAAAGTCTGGCGCATCGACGTGAGGTAGCAAGCCTGGCGGTATTCTACAGATTGCACTATGGAGAGTGTGCACAAGAATTGCACAATCTGATTCCCCCATCACCTTTCCATCACCGTACGACTAGACGCGATCAGCAAAGCGCCACCCTTTCATGGTTGAAATACCTCGCACAAGAACGAAGCGTTACGCTTCTTCATTTATTATAAGAACTGCAAAGGAGTGGAATGCCCTGCCCTCGTCAGTGTTTCCGGTAAATTATAACCCAGGTGTGTTCAAGTTAAGAGTGAATAGGTATCTACTAGGCAAGCGTGCTACACCTTCGACCACATCATCGCTTTCCATCAGGTGAGATCGTGGTCAAACGATTGCCTAGTGGTTCTCGCAGCACCCGCAGGATTAGAAGGGACCTATTATTAAGACGGGCCCACACAGTACACAGCATATTATGTGGTGCCATGCCAGAAGCCCTCGGGCGGCCTGACAAATTCTGACATCAGAGGACAACACTACCTCACACGACGAGCAAGAAATAGTGATCATTGCGAAATAGCCATTGGATGGAGAGAATATTTTATATTGACTAGATTAAACTCGCGACTTCTTCGTACGCGCGGGCTAGTATATCGCGATAAAAGTATCACTATGTCCTTCCTCAGGGTTCAAACTTTCTCCGTAACAAATTTCATTAAGATCGGTTCAGCCGTATATTAGTGAAAAGGTAACATTCAGAGTTACTTCCGCTTTTATAATATTAGTATAGATTTAGCTTGAAAAGGAAATATACCGTAAACCGGGGCGCTACTTTGACATTGGGGGCTTCTTTGACACTTTTTGGGGCTACTTTGACATATAGGTAATCTTAAGATTAAACTACTTCTTTTGTTTAACATTAGGTGCTTTCTTTATTCTAGATTATTAATTAACGAATAGAAGATGGAAGAAGATAGAAAATATGGTTAGAAATTATAAAAAAAGATATGATATAGGATAGGATAGGGCGGGTGTATAAAATTATAGTCAAGATGATCTCGACAAGGCTGTTGCAGAAGTTAAGTCAGGAAAATTGACTCAAAGCCACAGCAAAACCCTGCATGAGTGCGAGCGGTGTGAGGATTCCGAATGACATTATATTTTTATATTAATTTTGTTCATTTAGTGTGATGAAAGTTCCTATATGTAAGTAATAATAATATTGGTTAAGCGAAATAATGTCAATGTGCGTAATATTGTTTAGAAGAAATTGTTTGTTTATTTTGTATGCCTATTTTTGTAGTTCTAACAAAAGAAACAATTATTAGATTGTATTTAGAGATTTTCATAATTCCGTTGATTTCTTCATATTTTTGTTCTTTTCGTCCTTTTTATGGTTTCTTGAACTAAATAGTACACAGAACCTTCTTTTTCAGATGACGAAGAAACCCCGCGGTTGCAAAACACTGACTTTTGAAGCAATTAGACGTCATGTCAAAGTGCAATTAGACGTCATGTCAAAATAGCTTCACTCCTGGGGCTACATAGAACTCAAATAAAAAAAAAGTTACTCAGCGAGGGTCCAAACGCCCTGAATTTCTGCTAAACGTGCACCCAAAACACCAATTGCTCAGAATACATAGAAAAAACCTATATGAGAAGGCTTAAAAAAAAGATCCACTACAAAAACCTTCCAAATCCAAACTATGTCAAAGTAGCCAAAGTAGTGTTTATCGCTAAAAAAACATCCTAATTTCTTCTAAGATAATAAAAAAAAAACAATGTAAAAGTAGGGATAGCACCCAACGCTCTTGATGTTTTTTGACAGCCTTGTTATTTCGTTTCCATGGCAACCACAGACCATTATGTGATGGCATCCGTTCTTTACAGTGAGTAATCAACATTTTCACGTTTACACCGGTATAAGCTGTCTCCATTCTAAATTTCATCAAAATCCGTCCAGCCGTTATCGCGTGAAAGCTCCTTAAACAAACAAACAGACAACGTTTCACTTTTATTTATTGGTATGGATTACAAGTTGGATCCAATCAAACCGAACTTTGTGGATGGATTCAGCTATGCTACCTACCTTTAACAATGTAACTCATTTATATATTGGTATGGATTACAAGTTGGATCCAATCAAACCGAACTTTGTAGATGGATTCAGCTATGCTACCTACCTTTAACAATGTAACTCATTTATATATTGGTATGGATTACAAGTTGGATCCAATCAAACCGAACTTTGTAGATGGATTCAGCTGTGCTACCTACCTATATCAATGTAACTCATTTATATATTGGTATGGATTACAAGTTGGATCCAATCAAACCGAACTTTGTAGATGGATTCAGCTGTGCTACCTACCTATATCAATGTAACTCATTTATATATTGGTATGGATTACAAGTTGGATCCAATCAAACCGAACTTTGTAGATGGACTCAGCTGTGCTACCTACCTATATCAATGTAACTCATTTATATATTGGTATGGATTACAAGTTGGATCCAATCAAACCGAACTTTGTAGATGGATTCAGCTGTGCTACCTACCTATATCAATGTAACTCATTTTTGTTTTACAGTCAATTACAATAAAAAGGATAAATTAATTTAAAATTAGTATTGTTAACTTAAATACGTTTTTGTATTGTAGCCTTGAAAAATAATTGTACCTATACGTCGCCCATTATATCTACAAGTTGTCATTTTGATCCGTCCCGTTAAATTACTTTTTTATGGGAGTTCACCGGTAACTTCCTTGAGGAATGTATATTATAGATTTGGTATTTTTGGGGAAATATACGATATTAGGTAGGTATTTTTATCATGTGTATATTGTATATTGTTGTTAAAAGGATTAACAAATATTGTACAGCCAACTGTATTAAAAAAAAAGACTGCAAATGAAACTAAAAA
This sequence comes from Alsophila aescularia, assembly GCA_946251855.1. Classification (NCBI taxonomy): domain Eukaryota; kingdom Metazoa; phylum Arthropoda; class Insecta; order Lepidoptera; family Geometridae; genus Alsophila; species Alsophila aescularia. The sequence goes on from OX276381.1 coordinate 58,297,846, forward strand.
GAGGCAAACACGCTTGAGATTCTTGATTTTGAAATGTAAGATGCAGTCGGAGGCATCATGAATTTCCTTTCTCCTTTGACGGGATCAGCTAGAACCTGGCGAGCTACTCTTCATGCCTCCGATTGTTTTAACTTAATTTTAGAGCAAACATCTTCTTTTTTTCATTATTTAAATATTTTTCAAACTGACTCAAACAGCGAGTACGTAAATATCTTCGACTGGAACAATAACATTCTCAACCAACCCTTCTCGTCCATCTGTTGTTTACAACTCCCAAACTTATCTTAAAATTAATTATTTTCCCGCGAGGTCCCTTTTCACTTGACCAACAATTTATAATGTTTTACTAGCTTCACATGTAAGTAACGTCATAGAATTATGTTGTCAGGAAAAATCGCTTTAACCAATAAGATCGTCCATTGTAATCGATTAAGTTAAATTTAATGTACTTAATTGTATTCTTTATTATCTACTAGCTGTGCCGGCTTCGCACACGTTGTCATTTCTCTAGGTTTAAAGTACTGTTAAAGTGCTATCCAAGACCTAAAATACCAATATACCAACATTTGATCAAAATTCCTACAGCCGTCAAAAAGTTGTTATATATTGCTCGGCATCGGATTGAAATACCAAGTACCCCAATTTTTAAGTCAACCCTAAGCTATCCAACAGTGAAAACCGCATCGCAAGTAGCAGTAGTTTTTACGTGATGCGCGAACAAACATAAAGACAAAAAGAAAGACATAATCTAAAAAAAAAACTTTCAGTATCCTAGACCAATTTTTATTTTATATTGGTAGCGATTCTGACATAAACTGAACTAAACTTGATTTCTTCAAATGTAATTTAAACCTTTTTGGCTTTGTAACAAAGTATTTTTTCCCCTGGCATCTTACCCTCACTCACTAAAGCCTGTCAGCGTAAAATCAACTTTATTTGCGGCGAGAGTCCCAATTTGTCCAAACGCTATCTCAGAATGTGTCCAAATTTATCCAAACGCTGTTAGATAGCGTGTTAAGAACCTGTTTTTATTACGTTATTTTAAGCGGTGCAGCTTAAATTGACATAAGTTTAGAATAGATGCCAGGGGCAAAAAGACCTTGTTACAAAGTCGACATTTGAAGAAATTTAGTCTCGTTTAGTTTAAAGGAATGAAATTACCAAATTGCTGCCATTGTCTTCTTTGTACAGGTTGTTTCGATCTTATTGCATTATTATAAGGTATAAATGATGTGCAATATTATTTATTTATCTATCTATACTAGTTGTGTAACCGACTGTACCTGTCTATCCTGGTCACGGCCAGCACATTGTAACCATCCAGGGGCCTAATTCTCTAATTTTAAGACTCCAATTCCACGCCAATTCCACGCCGCCTGCGTGGAATTTGTTCGTGATTCCACGCAAGCAGCGTGGAATCGACGTGGAATTCGCGTGGAATTGGAGTGAGTGGTCATACAGAATCCAGGCCCTGGTTGCGGAACCAACATTTAACTTCCCACACATCCCAACCTGTTTATTATAAAATGACTTCAGAACGCGGCGGCGGCGGGTTGACTTACGTGTCTGAGATCTTTTGTAACTAGATTAAATACAACTTAATAATTCAAACCAAAAAACCGACTTCAAAGGATAATACACTAAAATACAAGGTACTATAAACCAACTTCAAGTAATAAATTTATAACGCCACAATGCTGGTATTATATCCTACCCTTTACCAGGGTTGATAAAAATCGTGTTTTTTTTGTTTATGACATTATTTTATTATTATTTATTGAAAAAAAAAAAAAACAAGTTTTTGTGTTTTTTACCGTAAACAATAGTTTTGACTTACCTGCTATTCCTTATTCTATTCCCTTACCTGCTATTCCTTATTCTATTTACTAATTCTATTCCCTATGGAATGAAGTCACTTTTCCTATGTCATATTTAACTATTATCACAAAATAAATAATTGTATGTCATCTAAACATGCAAACGAACGCTGATCGAAAACATTTGAGAACGCTAATTTTGCCCACAAATGTCCAAACCGAATAGCCAATGTGTTCATTTTTGTTCGCCCCAGACAAGGGCAAAAAGTTTTTATTCATAATCCTTGGAGTAACGAATTTTGTAAAAAAAAAGCATGATAGATACTTACATATTTAAATAAGCATTTTTAATTTGTAGTCTCATAACATTATTAATTAAATTAATTGATGAACATTTATGGAAAAAAACAAATTTGATTTAAATCACTGATTTTAATAAAAAAAACACTTGATTTTAATCATCAAATGATTTAAATCAATCAACCCTGCCCTTTACCCAAAAGCTTACTTCCGACAAACCTGTTAGATTAATAAATTGAATGATAGAGCTCAGAAATAAACATGTAACATTTTGTATGGATATCATACCTAAACTTCCGCCGTTTTGAAATAAAGTCGATTCCTTGGCCATGAATAAAAATAGTGTCAATCGATTGGGAAAATTATAAGATACAAAAAGTGTTCTATAAAAAAAAAACGCCTAAGTGACGCCTAAAACGCCGAAATATTTGGGGACAATAAGAAAAAAGGTTATTTCCACACCAATTACCTAGCCCCAAACTTTCTGCTCATCACACAAATGATTGCACCTCGCAGGTTGCGAACCCGCGACCTTTCTGTCCCTCAGGAACCGTGCATTTTTCCGGGATTAAAAGTAGCCTTTGTGTTAATCCAGGGTATAGTATAAGCTAGGTACCTCCATACCAAATTTCATCCAAAGCCATTCATCCAATTTCTATTACTCCTGTATTTTCATAAATAATAGAGCTACGTGTAGGAGAATAATCAAATAACTTAATTTCCAAGGGACAGTAAGCAAGGCAAGTCAACAACACTCGCTACACAACGCTAGCAAAAACCATCATATATACAGACTAGATGAAAGAAAACCATCACCACACAGAACAAGTAAATTATCAAAAAGAAAAACACAACTGTTCAAAAACAAAAATGATATTTTTTTAAATATATTATAGCCTATGTCACTCGGGAGTAAGGATTCTAACGGTACCCCATAAATCCAAATCTGTTCAGTCATTAACCTGTCGGCTATCGGTAGCCCGTACGGGATATTTGAGGGGAATTTGCAAATTTTACAAAAAAAAGTAATAATATTTTTTTTCTGTTTTTTGGTTTATTTACCTTCCTCAAATACAAATTTTGTGTATGGCAAATCTTTTAATCATTCTTTATTTAAAAAATAGCCTCAGCACTCCAAAAACGCACTCGTCCACAGGTTAAAAGTGATTGTGGAACAAAGAAACTCACGTACATGCATACATGAATCCTAAAAATATTACACTCTTTTTTTGAGCATTTGTGTAATAAGTGATGTTAATTTTGACTTGTAAAAGTGCTATTATTTTGCCTAATTACAATAAAATACTTTAACTTTGGCATAGCTACGAAACTTTTAAAAATATCTTATTGGCCATACATAAAACTAGTGTCATTAAATAGGAAAAATATAAGAAACAATAAGTGTTGTATAAAAATATAAGAAACAATAAGTGTTGTATAAAAATATAAGAAACAATAAGTGTTGTATAAAAATATAAGAAACAATAAGTGTTGTATAAAAATATAAGAAACAATAAGTGTTGTATAAAAAAAAGTCAAAGTATATACCTTCTGAGATATTCGGGTATGAAAATTATTGTCTTTATTTACATGCATTAGGAAAACATGCTGCTATCTAGTTAAAAGCTTTTATTTAACTTGCAATGTATGTGTGTATGTTTGCTTAGGTCACATCTTGCAAGTGGATTTAGAACCACCTTTTATCCTACAGAGTTGAATATTTGCATGTTGGTTCAGTTCCGATGACAGCGCATTTTTATGGTAAGCATGACCTGAATCTCATCCGTGATTTGCTCTAGATAAAGGAAAAACAGCACAGACACGAAATTTTATTATGATAGTCGGTTTTAAGTTATACCATGACATGGTTGCTGCACTCAGGGTTGGGACCTGACTAGGGAACTCCTCAAAGGTTAAAAGCACAGACACGAAATGTTGTATGTACGTATTTAATTGTGATAGCCATTCTAAGTTTCACCATAACATGACTACTGGTAAAAGCTTTTTAAAATTAACATTATCAAATTAACTTAGTTTTTATCAAAAGCTTTTATTTATCTTCACTTGTATGTATCTATGTATTTCTGTCTGTCCTGGAATCTTGCAATAAGACCTTTTTTTTAAATTATATTTCTTGTACAGACATTTTGTTACTTAGTGTTTTATTATAGGTATGTATTACTTTCGCTGAGACAGCAATTTGTAGAAGTAGGTAATAACTGAGGATGGCACCAGCAGGCCCGTGTACAGAAAGAAGACCTAACATTTTAATATGAAGCCTAGCAGTTGTACCACAACCGAAAAGTCGCGGCCACTGATCTAACCATAATAAATCAAAGATAGCATAATGACTAGAAAACAGTTGTCAGTCAGATGTCAGTTATCTCAGAAACGCGATTCTCAGGATTCTACTGATAGTGTAACAGCCTTTTTAAAAGCTTTTATTTAACTTCACTTGTCTTCATCAGATCTATGTATGTATCTATGTAATTTGCCTGGAATCTTGCAATTCAAATTTTGAGCACTTTCCAATTAGCTATCCGGCTGAAAATTTCAGGGTAGCTCACAAACCGATGATAAAGCAATAAAAAAGAATAAAGAAAAAACAAAACAAAAAAAAGCCTCCATCCACTTGGCTCCCCTAACATGGATCCCCTGGGGGATTCATTTGGATTATTTGTCCACACGGATACCCTGGCCAAGAAGAATCACTGAGATCCCCTGGGGGATTTATTTGGACTGGTACATATATAAAACACAAAATTAAATTAAAAACAGAGGGCTTCCTCATGGTCCTAGGTTAGAATATAAACTGCCTGTCTATTCCCGTTGTCCCTCAGTGGTGGATATCGGAACTAACCATATGGCATTGTCCCTCACTAAAACTACCTTAGTGACAGGTGTCAAAGTAAAAGGTGTCAAAGTGACAGGTGACAGATGTCAAAGTGACATGTCAAACGTCAAAGTCATACGTCAACACCTGTCAAGATCTCATCGATATCTTCATTTTGGATGACAGATGTCAAACTTAAAAAGGCTATAACTCAGAAACTGTTGACTCTAGTTTAGCATTTTCTTTACAGAAGTGATAGATCTCATCGATATCTTCGTTTTGACGACAGGTGTAAAACTTAAAATGGCTATAACTCGGTAACTATTAATTCTAGACTAGTATTTTCTTTACAGAAGTGATAGATCTCTTCGATATCTTCGTTTTAGATGACAGCTGTCAAGTTTAAAAGGGCTATAACACTGAAACTATTTATCCTAGACTAGAAGTTTCTTTACAGAAGTGATAGATCTCATCGATATCTTCGTTTTAGATGACAGCAGCATTCACTAATGTGGGGATTACAGGAATAATCCGATCATTTAGTCAAAACACGTTAAAAAACAAGGCACTTAGCTCATGTCAATAAGTTTGAAATTTTTCTGTTTCTCCACTCCCTACCTTCAATCCCTCAGCCCCTCCCCTTACTTCCCCCACTCCCTTCCCCATCCCCTACTCACCCCTCACTTCCTGCATTCCACCTTCCCCCACTCTCTGCTCATTTTTAACCAAACTGTCAGTTTGACACAAATTAGTTGTTGCCTATAATTATATTGAAAAGTAATTGTACTTTTTAAGTAATTGTGTTTTGCACACGGTGTGATTACGATTCTTATGTTTTGTAGCTTACTAGACACACAGAGTGACAAAACTGTGTGACCACGAGTCCGTCGCCGGGAATCCATGTGGACAAAAAATCCAAATGAACCCGCAAGGGATCCATGTGGACAAACAATTCAAATAAATCCCCCAGGGGATCCGTTTGGACAAATAATCCAAATGAATCCCCCAGGGGATCCATGTTAGGGGAGCCAAGTGGACGGAGGCGAAAAAACACATAAAAATGAAAAAACTGAAAATGATGCATAAAAAAAAAGAACATTCATTAAAAAAAGGGGGTACCAGGGGGTAGCCCTCTACCTCCCCCAACCCAACCCACCACCACAAACTCCTGCCCCTCGTTTCTATAGCCAACCCATCCTTGCTCCATTCCGAGAGGATCAGTATTAGAGTAGGAAACAATCTGTTCCTAATTCTGGTTAATGATCTTGCTGCTGAATACAATGGCTGACAGAAGGACAGATGGACATGGTGAAACATTAGGGTTCCTTGTTTGACCATGGAACCCTAATATTGTCTATATGCCTTAATGTTAAAAGAGGAAAATTAAACTGAATTGTAGAAATCCAAACCTTGGCTTGGATTTGGTTACATTTAAGAAAATTGGGCACCAACTTCCTTAACTGTTTCCCACATAATATTATTTTATTCATTTTGAAGTTGGGTTTTACTTCTTTTTAAGGGTTATTTTATTTCCCTATTTTAAGTGGCGTGAACAATACATGAACATGCGATTGCAGCAATCGCAAGTGACTTGCAATTATCCATTGAGGAGTGCCTTTGTATCTCCGAAGGTCTTCATCAATCTTCAGCAAATTATATATATGGGACCATACCTCAAGCATATCCTATACTATAAAAAACTTCGAAATCGACCCACATTTGACGGAGATATCGCGACATAAAGTGGGTGATCCCCTAATTTTCGAAGCCGAGTGAAGGTTGAGTGTGCGAGAACTACATTTTCACCTCATTTTTTTCTATATTTAAACAGCGCAAATCCGGTGCGGGTGGCTAGTTTAAATCTATTATACTTATAATAAAGCAATAGGAACAAAATAGTCTGTACAAAGAAGATAATTTAAAAAAATGGTCTAAGTTACTTAAAATAAGCTACTGAACAAGAAATATTATTTTTAGAATTATGTGTCTGTTTGTTTATTCACACATCACATAAAAACTACTGGACCGATTTCGATGCAGTTTTTACTGTTGGATAGCTTAGGCGTTGACTTAAAAACTGGGTTACCAATATCTCAATCCAATGAGTAGAAGCCGGGCAATTGATAAAAAATGATTTGAAGTTCGATATAAATTTTGTTTTTTTTTTTGGTTTAGTAACTCATAGGAAAATACCACACGTGCGAAGCCGCGGGCACATCATCATCATCATTTGCAGTTTAATCCGCCCACTGCAGGGCATAAGCCTCCACCCTCTTACACCATTCATCTCTGGTTTGAGCCAATCTGGTCCAAGTCTTACCAGCGTGCTTATCTATGTTGTAGACCAATCCTTGGATCCGTCTTCCTCGGCTACGCTTACCGTCACATGGCCACCATTCCGTCAGGAACTTACTCCACCGCGGGCACAGCTAGTCGCAAATAAAATATTTTTTCCTGTGGAAGCTGATGTGTGTGTCTATCAAGGTTGGATTGAAAATCAAAACTGCAGTCTCTCAATTGTTTTTACACAACTGCCCAAAAAAAGGAGTGTTATGTTTTTAGCATTCATGTATAATACCAATATATGATATATTCGGGACGTTTCCACATCAATTACCGAGCCCCAAACTAGGATACCCTGTGCTATGGGCACTAGATAACGGATAAACATACATAGATAAGAATATTATATCTATGACTCGGAAACAAACATTTCTGCTTATCACACAAATGATTGCTCCTTGCAGGATTCGAACCCGTGACTGTTCGATTTGGTACCTAGGATCTCTAGCCACTAGACCAACTGGTCGTCAAATTGGTATTGTCATTATCGGTTTTTATGTGAGTTTCTTTATTCCACCATAACTTTTAAATGCCTGAACAGATTTAGATGTACGGGGTATCGTTAGAATCCTTACATCCCCCCGAGTAACATAGGCTATAAATTTTTTGAAAACATTCAATATGGCGGCAGTATGGCACCATTTTTACCAAATTTACAATATGGGTATCGCCACAGTGTCTAAAGACGAAAGGCAGGCGTCCTACCAGTATGACCGACAGAGCTGAAACATGGATACTCATAGTGAGGTCCATGTTTCAGCAGCTTGTGGACCCACAAGCATGGATGGCAAAAATCATGTTTTATAAACAAAAAAATAAAATTAATAATTTCTTTTTTTTTTTTTGTCCGAGCGAGTGCAATCGAAGTTTTTCCGTTTCAGCTTGATCAAAAATGTTTTCGTATGTCCAGATCTCTGTTCTCTACAAGGCGCATTTCTCAACCGATATAGACGAAAATTAGCACACAAGTTAAACAATTTTTTAGAATTTTTTAGTCGTTGGGGTTTTTGATTGGGGGGGGGGGGGTAACTTACCGCAAAAAAGGGGCATAAAAGGGGGGGCTACTAAATATCTCCGCCTTATTAGATCCGATTTTGATGGTTATTTTTTAATTTGAAAGGTAGTATCTTAAAATTGGTCTCTTAAAAATTTGGTGAAGATCTGATGAGGATCTTCGGCATGATAAGCAGAATGGCTCCTCAAACTGCAGAAAATTACTCACTTTTAGGTTTCTACCAGTGGAATCAGCCCTTTACCTACTAGGTAGGGATTGATGGAGCAACTTAGTTACTAATTTCAGTTTTACAATAAGGTAACTAACTAGATGGCGCTACTGTGCATTGCTAGATTGTTTGCAAAAAAGTTTGTACGTGTTTGGTCTAAAGCTTATAGAGCTACTAGTAATTAAATTAGTAACATACCTACAATTTTTGTACTTTTTACCTGGAAAAAATGACCATGCAGGCAACACTGGGGCTCAGTTATTTTTTAGTATCTCATATTTCTGTAGCTGAGAGGTAATGGATAAAAGTCCGTTTTTTTATAAATAACTTTTTTAGCGGTTTTTGCTTTAAAAATCTGTACTCTATCACATGGTAAAAAGAAATAAGTCCTATTGGCAATACTTTTTAATATAATAAGAATGAAATACTTACCTCGGGTTTCTGAAACGTTTGTTAATGTTGACAACAGATTAAGTCTATTGCTGTCTTTGTCATTTGTTGAGTGCCAGACAAAGGCAGCATTAGAATTAATCTGTTGTCAACGTTAACAAACTTTTCAGAAACCCGAGGTTAGTAAGAAGTAACCATGAAGGTTTAGAGGTAAATCGTAATACTAGCCCTAATTATAGTTTACCTGTGAAGCTGTGACAGAACTCAATACAGCAGTAAGTAATAAGTCCAAGCGCACTATTCGTATTTTACAGCAGCGCCAATCTGGACTTATTATTGTTTATCCCGCCATTGTTTATGCATACTCATTTGAAGATTTCGTTTTATTTTATTATATTTACCTAGAAGTTATAAGTTTTAACTAGTAAAAGAAAAACACATCCATACTATAAAATATTATTTTTGATTGTCTATTGTATTAAAACCTTTCTTAAGACATCCTTCTGTTAAACTATAAGAGTATTCCTCTTTCAATGTATGGATGGAATGTGTGTAAATTTATTTTTTCAGTTCTTCTACTTTTTAGCGCAGGATACGTTTTTAGGACATAACTCTTTCACCAATATTTTTTAAGATAAGAGAAAATACAACAAACAGTCAGACATAGCTAACTTCGTTTATCAGAAACATAATTGTCCGTTTTCAGCAACAATCCCTACATTTTAAGGGACACCTGTAGATCAATTCATTTTCACCAACATCTAAGGAACACCTAAGGTCTTAAGGGGATCCCTACCCCTAGCCTGCCGGATTACACCCCCATGGTGCTAAGTGACAGTTATTGTTTGTTTTAATACTACTACTATTTTTGATTTTAGAAACTGTATTTATAAAAAAAAAAAAAGTTTTATAGGTTGTTAATTACCAAGAAACAAAAATTTTAATTAAATACAAATATTTTTATGAACCAAATGAAAACTGCAAATAACCCTTCTCTGCAGTCGGGTAAATATAGCCAGCGGTCACAGCAATAGAACCAGGGAAAAATGAAATTTTATAAAGTGTAACAAGATTAACGATGAAATTCAACATTCCATCCGTACATCCATAAATAATCGTATTTTTTTAGTTTTTATGAAGTACCTTATCCTGCAAAAGTACCTACAATAAAGCAAATTATTTATCTTCATGTATTTTACCTACATATTATTAAAATATCTGTTACTTAGGCCTCGGGACTTGGTTAATCAAATTTTTTGTCTTGATCAAATAGATTAATATTTATTAAACAGTCCTCTAAACCGATCTCCGTCTTTCCAAAGTGTAACAATACCAATAGGCGACCATTTGGAGCTTTTGGGTGTCAAACTCATATCAAACCTGAATTTTGGGTCTTATATTGAATCCAAAGCCAAGGTAGCTACAAAAAAACTTGGTATTTTGTCTAAGGTTAGGCGGTACTTCACACCGGGACAGCTTTTGAATCTTTATCAAGCACAGGTCCGATCTTGTATGGAGTACTGCTGCCACCTCTGGGACGGTTCTGCCAAGTATCAGCTCGAGTTTTTGGATTTAATTGAGAGACGTGCTATCAGGCTAATTGGGGATGACACTCTGGTAAAGAGTAAGCTTCAAAGTCTGGCGCATCGACGTGAGGTAGCAAGCCTGGCGGTATTCTACAGATTGCACTATGGAGAGTGTGCACAAGAACTGCACAACCTGATTCCCCCATCACCGTACGACTAGACTATCAGCAAAGCGCCACCCTTTCATGGTTGAAATACCTCACACAAGAACGAAGCGTTACGCTTCTTCATTTATTATAAGAACTGCAAAGGAGTGGAATGCCCTGCCCTCGTCAGTGTTTCTGGTAAATTATAACCCTGGTGTGTTCAAGTCAAGAGTGAATATATATAGGTATCTACTAGGCAAGCGTGCTACATCTTCGACCACATCATCGCTTTCCATCAGGTGAGATCGTGGTCAACCGATTGCCTAGTTAGTAATAAAAAAAAAAAAACAATTTGAAGGTTTTTTCCTCATCCAAATTAGCTTCCGACACAACAACTTTTTTTTTTCTCTTTTTTTTAGGGGCTTTGAGTCGTGTTACGACTGTGTGAGTCCCATAGTGTACGCATCAGTTTTTAACAGCTTTTGACCAGTTTATATGTGGATTGGTAGAGCATACTAGCTGCGCCAGATGTTTACGCAGCTGAGATGCTCTGGAACAGACCCACATCAAGCCGGTTTACATTTATCTCCTTGAATATTTCATCTCTCATAGATACACTCCTAACACACTCCATAAGAAAATGGTAAACATCTTCCGTAATACCACATACATCACAATTGGGACCTATTGACTTTCTTCATCAAATATTTAAATTTGTTTAAAGGAATATGACAATTACATACAAAACATTCAAAAACGTCAGGATACATATAACATGGTTACATTCAAATAAGGGTTACTATGTGAATTGTTACTGTCTTGTCATAACCTGGCTATAATAATTGCTAACCCTGCTGGTCATAGTAAAAGATAATAAGTCCAGTATTCAATTAACTAGCCATTAATTTGTTTGTTTTTTCCTTTTACCATTTAAAAAAAAACCAGTAAATTTATTCGTAAAAAAATTAACAAAATTCCACTATCTAATAAATTTAACAAATAATTAGCAATTAAGGGTGAATTTTCCCGCCACAAACTTTAAAATGCTCATTGTCAAAAAATTTAGATTTGGTACTTATTACCGCTCAGCTACTGATTTTTAGTAAAAACTCTGTAGTTCTGAATAAGACTTGATTTTGCCAAAACTAAAAGTTGAAGCAATTTGATACTGAAATCAAGGCCTTCTTATTTTTTATGCCCTATTTAAGTTATTTGTAAGATTGTTAAATGAGTTGAATAGTAATGTTTTTAAGATTTTAGCATTAACACATCAAATAATTTTACAAAAGGGAAAATTTGAATCAAGGACGAGACTCAAACCTGCATCACGTGTGCCTTTGTGCGGCACCTCCACATGCTTTTACCAGTACAGCTACCATGACAACGGCGGGTTCAAGTCCCATCTGTGATTCAATTTATTAGATACCTATAAGTTTGGATAGCTTTGTATGTAACAACATTTTGCATTTCATATACAATTATTGTTATAAATATGCTGTAATGGGATAAAAACTCTACTTTGAGTGTTTTTATACTGTTAACATGCCATGCTCGGGATTGGTCCGGCTCTTGAGCCCTCTCCCACATTATACCGACAAGTTACAAATAGGAAATCAAAATAAAATCGTAATCAACACACCCTAAATGACTGAAACACAAAGGTACTTAATTAAACAAAAAAATTAAGGTAAGTACTGTTTTTTTTTAGATTATGTTGAATTCTCCAAATTCAATTCGATGGATTTGTCAAATTTATTGATATTCAGTAAATCATATACAATGTTACATCAATAATTACATAGAATTAAATAAGAAATTGTATTTTGTAAAAACTTATTTTTTGTCTTTTGAATTTATTTTGGATTAGGTATGTATTAATTTGTGTAAATATTTTATTTATTTTGTAATAATCATCAATGTGAGTAACAATGCTGCCAAGTATTGCCCAGCAGTGGGCCAGTATAGGTTAGAAAACGAAAGGAACATGACCTGTAACTAATAGGTAGGCATTATGACACCAGTAAATAGGTACTATGATTTTCACCAGTCAGGCAGACAAGACACCTTTATTTATATTGGGTAAAAACTACAGGGCCAATTGAAAAATGCTGTTTTCACTGTTGGATAGCTAGGATTTAACTTATAATCTGATTAACTTGGCTTCTCAATGTGATGAGTAGAAGCTGAGCAATTGGTTAAAACAATTATTATTGAGGGGTGTTTTTTTTAATTAAATGAGGTAGGTAGGTACTTAATTACAAAAGTACTTTATTTCCTGGAGTAGCACTTAAGTTACTTTTATCCCAGAAAAATATTTCTGTGGATTTGGATAGGCAATGCTGTGAGTGCATCTTGCATTTTTTTATTTGTGACATAATTTTGCAGCAAATGTAGGTACCTATCTGTAATATTGAAATGTAACTACTTACATATACAAAATTGTAAAGAGTATAGTTATTATTACACAGCAAATAATTAATGTACCTTGTATGTACATTGAAATTATACAGGTAGGTTTTAGTTGGTATCTTAACCTATTACTTAGTATCTAATTAATTCCAAAAATATTTAAGTATGAAATTCAGTTAAATTCAAGTCAAAATTTTGAAATGATAAGTGATTGAGGTAAATGAAAGAGCGAAAAGTTGATTCACTGTTTTTCAACTTTTACAGATGGTTAAGGTGTTTACAACTTGTAAACTTCTGTTCTGATATCAAAACTATGCAAAAAAGTAACGACGTAAATGAAATTTGACCGGCTACTATTTTCTGTGAATGTGAGGTCATACATGATATCACGAAGCTTATCGCGTTATCTCATTGGATTACTATGGAGCACTAGTAATGTACGTATAGGCTCGTGCTTTGTGTACGAACGATGGCATGACACGGCCTAACGAACGACCGACCGGCCCTCGCTAGACCAAGAATCTCATTTGATTGAATTCCCTGCCACTACCCACCCACGCTATCCTCCCACACACAGCACGACACAAAACCCATCACATAGTCACTGTTACTCTTTCATTACTACAATTACAGTTACCGATCGACGCAATCTCAATAGCATCTTCCGGAGAAAAAGAGTCAGCCATTACGGCGCACGCGAGTCGATAAACGGAAGCCATTCCTGACAAACGCTACGCTTGGAAATTGCTTTTGATGCGAACTAGCACTAAAACTCACTCACCTTTTTTAAGGTAATCTCAGGAAAGCAACAATCCTTTGGAATCCAGAAAAGTGAACGGACACAAATTGCACAACACACTGATATAAATTTCACTTATTTCGTAACGTTATCACTAATCACCACAAGCGACGGTTTATATCACAACATTGACTGTATAAAAATATCTTTAACGAGTATCAAAGCCCGTAGCAAAGAATAAAATAGCACGTTTTCACAGAGCCCACGACAAGAGCATCAGTCTTCGTACATCGTCGTGGAATGAATTTGGTTTCGCTTTTCGAACGAGTCTAGGCGTGACTGACCCGAGAAAAGCCGAACAGGCACGATTCGACTCATTCGACGCATTTTTTATCAACTGGCACTAGAGGCAGCACTGTCGCTTTGGATGCGTTCACGGTTTCAAATGCTGAACGCATTTTATACATTATGGTTGTTCTTTTGTCTTTGACTGTGATCAGCAGCACAGCAGTGCGATTCCATATCTTGGTTTCAATTAGATTATCACTTTCTTCATAGCAATTTCGACTCTATCGCAATGCATTAATGAATTTGACGGATTGAATCCGTTAAGATCAATATAGCGTAATAGCAGTGTTGATTATCTATCTTGATTTCAACACCAATTTTCAATTTCACAAACACTAATGCGTTTGCTATAGTCGAAATTGCTATGAAGAAAGTGATAATTTGGTTGAAACCAAGTTCTGTAATAGGGACACAGAAGACAATGCAATTTGTAGCAATCAGATTTTCACATACTTATTACAAGCCGTAGAAGCGAGTATGTAACTACTATAGACTTGTCATTGAATAGCAATAATAATGAGAGAAGGACACACATACCATAAAATCAATGAGATTGAGCGAGACGAATATCCAAGTTGTTCATAATGAAGACTCGATGACAATGATTTCCTCAAAATATGTTCGTCGTCTATCTGACCCATACATACGTATTACCAGGCCAGTCGCACTCCGCAACAAGTACATATATTATACCTACACTTTGCGACCGCAATATTGCGGTTAATTTAGTAGTGTCAAGCGAGCGCTCGATGAGTCGCGCGCCGTATACTTACGATATACTTTATCGTACTTACGTATAGTTTTTGTCAAATTTTATTATTTGCTTAAGTATCAGTACCAAGAAGATACCTAGAATGTACTGCATAGCATTCGGTCTGACAAGTCTCGTAAAATACCTACATACTTTAATTTTATTACGTAGGTAGCCATTTATTTTCATTCATTATAAAGCATGGAATTCAAACAGGCACCTTTTATTCATCAAAATGCAATACCTATTAAGTTATAATCAAATAATGAGGTACTGGGTCTATTCTGATAAGAATGTCATTATATGTAGTTAATAGAACAATCAACTTTTATAATAATATGTAAAAAAAAACATTATTACATAATTGTTTATTCTGTTACAATATCTAAGTCATATCATATCACAGAATAATTACTAGTTACCCTGCCGAGCGAAAAAGTGACAGAGCGATTCTGAAACCGTTAGAGCAATGGAAGCTCTGGCGCGTTGTGATACGGTACATTCTAGCTTGCACGCAATGGGTGAGCGCCTTCTAGGTAAATATAATTGAAAGATCGCAGCGCTGTGCGAGTTAAATTGCTCTTTATTGCGTTGTAGCGAGAGTTGCTATGTATTTAAATGACTTTACTCAGTTATCCTTCTGTACTTGTACTATTATTTATTCTGTGGTATTACATAGATAGTACAATCATGTGCATATTAATATGATTGTATAGTATGTAATATGAGTATGTACGTACGTACAGGTTGGCAAAATATAGTAGAAATAAATAAGGGCGCCATTATCGCATGTGTTTCTATGAACTGGTAGCCCGATAGCACGACAGGCCTATTTTGATACTTTATAGTAATGAAATATCTTAGACTATTGGCGGGGTGGTGCACTCAGGTTTAAAATATATAACTTAAAATAACATGCAGTTTTGATTTTTAAGTATTTTATCGTCAGTTCGAAAGATCTTCTAAATATTCAACTTCTGCAAAGTGTTCATTCATTGCTTCAATTGGGTGTGTTGCAACAGCATCAACCACATCTTCCGATTCGAATGTTTCATCGCTGCTGCTTTCATTTTGCAAATTTACAAGGAGCCTATCGATGTCGTTACTGTTCAGAATAGAACTCTTTACACAACTCACGCATCTCAGCAAGGTGTCTTAATTACCATAGACTGCTGTATTTAGAAGTGATGCTCACTTGTCTTGTGTTTTTTACGTGTCGATTGTCAATACTGAAAAAATATTCTATGATATTGGGAAATTATAAACCAATTCCTGTTTACTAACGTTTATATGGCTTTAACTCACCTCCACAAAGATCAACGGACTTTAGGCTCTCTCTAAATATATAACATGTGGTAGCAGATCGATAAAAGTGGTGGTGACAAAAATAAAACTTTAAAAAATGACAACGCAATATCAAATAGAAAAGTTAACGAAGGAGAACTATGATTCTTGGAGTATACAAGCCCAAGCAATCCATATCAAAAACGGATTGTGGGAGATCACAAATGGATTGAGTATACCACCTTCGAAAGTAGATGAAATAAATATTTTCAATCAAAGAGATCTACTGGCAAGGTCAGAGCTTCTACTCCTAATTTCACCTTCGGAACTAAAGAAAGTAAAAAACTGCCAAACATCTCGGGAGCTATGGACTAAACTAAAAAATATCAACTAGAGCACTGGGCCAGCTCGTAAAGCGACATTATTGAAACAACTTATCCTAAAAAAGGTAGAAAACAACGATGTCCGAGAGCACTTAAATAATTTCATGGACATTGTCGAGAAACTGGCGGATATGGACATAAACCTGCACCCAGATTTGCTTAGCATTATGATGCTTTATAGCCTACCGGCAAAGTATGAAAACTTCCGTATTGCCATCGAGTCAAGAGACGTACTTCCGAGTCCTGACAAACTTAAGATAAAAATTATTGAAGAAAGTGAAGCCAGGAAGAATACGAAAACGGAAAAAGAAGCTTTTTATACCAAAAAGAAAAGCATGTTCTGCAAAACCTGTACGAAAAAAGGTCATACCACTGAAGCTTGTTAGAGCAAGAAGAAGGTTGATAAAGGACATCGAGAAAAAGGACAAGAAATGTATAAAAGAGATCAAGAAGATTCTCACAATGTCAAACAGACTTGTTTATCTATCATTCCTTCAAATTCTTCAAATGCATGGTGTTTAGATAGCGGTTGCACTTCTCACATGTGTGCTCAAGACGACCAATTTATGTCTATGAATTCAGAAACCGGTACTTTAAGGCTAGCGTAAAATAGTGACACTGTAAACGTTGAAGGCAAAGGCACAGTTAGTGTCAGTATAGATGAGAAACCATACAATTTTGAAAATACACTGTTTGTGCCTGCTATATCAACAAACCTGCTGTCAGTTGCTAAAATCACTGAAAGAGGAAATAATGTAGTGTTTACCAAAGACAACGCTTACATCACGAACGGAAAAGACAAAACTATAATTACTGCTGAAAAAGTCAATGGTCTTTACTACACAAAATGTGAAAATGCACATGTAGCTCGCACTGCTGCTGCTGCAGAAACTGATATCCAAAAATGGCACCGGAAATTGGGCCACTTAAATGAAAGTGATTTAAAATTGGCTGCGAAAAAGAATCTCATCAAAGGACCTAGTACTGGGAAATAGAAACTTACCTGATTGTGAAATCTGTATTAAAGGTAAAAAGGTAAAATGACACGATTACTATTCCAATCAGTATAAGGACCACAATCTACTCAGCCATTGGAAATAATTCACACTGATGTATGCGGACCCATACAACCGGAAACATTGAATGGAAGAAAATACTTTGCTACGTTTACAGACGATTTTACAAAATATTGCTGCATATATTTCATGAAAAACAAAAGCGAAGTTTTTGAAATATTCAAAGAATATAAAAGAAAAGTTGAGAAATTCCATGATGGGTATGAAATAAAGAATTTACAGTCAGACAATGGAACTGAATATTATAACCGGGAATTCTACTCTTTTCTAAAAGAAAATGTCATTAAGCGAAGACTGACTGCTCCATATACCCCCCAAAAAAATAGCCAGAGTGAGCGCAAAAACAGATCAATAATGGACAAAGCTCGCTGTTTGATGATAGAAGCAAACTTACCGAAAAATGTATGAGCGGATGCAATCTACACAGCTAATTACTTGCTTAATCGATGTCCAGCCAAAGCACTGAAGGGGTGTACGCCTTACGAAAAATGGACTGGACACACACCTTCAGGAAACCATCTACAAATATTTGGTTGTAAAGCATTTGTTCTGGATAAACATAGAAAAGGAAAGTTAACACCAAAAGCCTCAGAAGGAGGTTTTTGTTGGCCATGCATAAAACGCAAAAGGTTTCCGAATCTATTTGCCTAATAAAAAGACCGTGATAATAAGCAGAGACGTGAAGGTCATGACAGAATGTATTATCACAGTCAAAGTGCAAAAGGTGATGAAAACTATGACAATATATTCAGCAAACAGGAACACCAGCAGCCTGAAAAAGAAAAAGAGGAGAACAATGAATACATACCTTACGTGGATGTTGAAATAACACCAATAACTGTTCAGAACCCTGGAGTACCTGAAATAAGTACAGTTCCTGATAGTCTTCATTTCAGGATCTAAATTTTTCCACTGGCCGTCAAGAGGTTGACATCCCTGAAACGTCAGAAACCTCAAGTCAAAGCAGAAGGAGATCTCAATGACAGCGAAAACCTCCTGTCTGGCAAATATTCTTGATAAATATTCTACATCACAGTCGTCTTCCGATGAATATCAGGAATTATCGAATTTCACTGGAAGAGATATAGATGAAATAACATACTTATGTGAAATTAAAGATAAAAATGGAAAAAATTTTGAATGGCATGAAGGTATCTAAGTAGAAATAAGGGCACACAATAAAAATGGTACCTGGGAAATAAAACAAAAAGAAAATGAGAAAATCATAATAGATTTCAAGATGATACTAAAGGAAAAAGCTAACAACATTAAGAAGGCTCGCCTCGTTGCACGAGGATTTACACAAATACCTGACATAGATTACAATGAAACTTGGGCACCGGTTGCGAAGCTGAGTTCCATAAGATTACTGCTAGCTACCGCCATCCAAGAAAAAATGAAACTTTATCAACTAGATGTCACAACCGCTTATCTGAATGGTGACCTAGATGAAAGAATAATAATAAAGGAGCCAGAGTATTTGGATGAGTACATCGTAGAAATTATGATAGATGAAAGCTCAAATAGATTTACAACTGTTTTCAATAAAGCAAAAAAATGCTAGAAAACATAAAAATGAATATAGTAGAGAAAATAATTATGTCTATTAAAAAAAGCTTTATACGGTCTAAACCAATCCGGGCGACAATGGTACAAGAAGTTAGACAATGAACTAAGGAAACTTGGCTTCATCACGTCAACAGCTGATCCGTGCATTTATGTACTGGAGAAAGGTGGAGCTATAGTAATTCTCGGACTATATGTCGATGACATGATGATGGCATACTCCTGTAAACAAATGTTTGAACAAGTCAACGAAAAATTAAAGAAAATTTTGGTCCTGTGAAAGATTTTGTCGGCATAGAATTATAGCAAAAAGAAGACAAAAATTACTTACCAAATTTGGAATGGAGGACTTAAAGCCAAGTGTTACGCTTATAGAGCCTCGCCTCGAATTGGAAAAACAAGAGAAAAGTGATGAAACGATAACCTACCAGAACCTAATTGGATCTTTGATGATTTTAGCTGTAGCTACGCGACCTGACATAAGTTTTGCCGTGAGCTATCTCTCGCAATTCAACAATTGTTTTGGAAACGAACATTTCAAGGCTGCCAAAAGAATATTAGGATACCTAAAGGGAACAAAAACGATTGGATTGGGTTTTGAGAACACTGAAGGGAAAGAAATGGTGGGATATGCAGATGCCGATTGGCCAGCATGCACCATAGACAGGAAATCATATACTGGATACTGTATTATACTGGCAAATGACGTCATCAGTTGGGAATCCAGAAAGCAACGAGCAACTGCCATGTCTACTGCAGAAGCCGAATATATGGCACTATCAGATGCTGTCAAAGAATCTCTACACCTAAAGATCTTATTAAATGACATGGCAGCACACAAACAAGAAAAGATAACAATTTATAATGACAACCAAGCAGCGTTGAAACTGTGTCATAATGCAGTTATAAGCAGCAAAACTAAACACATTGATATTAGAATTCATTTTCTAAAAGAGCATATACAAAATGGCGCCATCATTGTGGAATATAAAGACACATCAAAGATGATTGCAGATGTGCTAACAAAAGGGTTAGCAGGACCTCGGCATCAAGAGCTGAGGAAATCTTTAGGATTGCATTAGCGATCGTTGTGAGGAGGAGTGATGTTCAAAATAGAACTCTTTACACAACTCTAGCATCTCAGCAAGGAGTCTTAATTACCATAGACTGCTGTATTTAGAAGTGATGCTCACTTGTCTTGTGTTTTTTACGTGTCAATTGTCAATACTGAAAAAATATTCTATGATATTGGGAAATAATAAACCAATTCCTGTTTACTAACGTTTATATGGCTTTAATTCACCTCCACAAAGATCAACGGACTTTAGGCTCTCTCTAAATATATAACAGTCGTCATATAGAGTTACCCGCCGTTCGTAATACTCCGTTTCTATTTTCATAACATGATTGAATGATTTGTCCCAATCACTTGTAGAAATTTCTTGAAATTCCCGTTCAGCTGTTGCCTAAAAATTTAATAACATAATAATGTTTTTTTTTGTTCAACATCGTTTAGAATTAAAAAAGATGAGAGATATAATCATATTAAACTTACAAACTATAATAATTTATTACCTTTATGTCAATAGACCCAACGTTTTGTGAGGCGAATTTTTTGCTTGGATATTCCCCAAATTAATTATATAGGGTTTAGGTCCCAGTGGTAAGGCTACAATGTGCACCCAAAATTTTATCAATTTCATATATAGGATTTGGCTTAATGTCGTTTCACGAGCATCAATAGTTCTGGCTTCTTTAACGTGATATCAAAGGGTACGTTGTTTTGAGATAACCACAATTTCGTTGACGTTTGTAGTTGAAGTAGGCGCCTTGTTTAGAACCACTGAATGATATGGCGCGTTATCTATAACCACTATAGAGGCATCAGGCAAATTGGGAATCTTCTCTTCCACCCACTTGTTAATTTTTTTCCTATTCATTTCAGAATGATAATCTTCGTTTTTATTTGTTCCGCTAAAAATCAATAAGGCATTTGGGATAAAGCCCTTTTGGCTGCCTGCATGAACGATCATGTATCTTTTGCCTTTGGATACATTATGTTTCACTCTACTGACATTTATCGATTGCTAGCATTTTCTTAATTTGTAAGATTGAAGAATGTAACTTTCGTCAAGATATATTACGTCTTCTTTAAGTTCATCAGGCAAATTTATATTCGGCACTATGATTCAAAGGTATTTTTCTCGTTTTGCTGCAATATGTGGCTTTTCTATCAAGGCAGATCTCTCTGACTGACATTTTATTATACTTAAATAGTATAAAAAATGCCCAGTGATAGTATAATTTTTCGTAAATGTTCGCGGCTACCATTATAACCTAGGTCTTCCCTGACTACTGGTAATAGGTTCCGTAAAGTTGGCACCTAGAAAAAATAATGATATATATAAGTGGGAAAGCGAAAATATAAAAAAAAATATGTTTATACACGAACAAACATGTTTTCTTACAGTTTAAAAACTGTATTATCTCCCAGATGGCGCACATATCAAAATCATCTAGTTCCTTTTGGGGGCGACTTTGTCTATGCTTTCCCGGCGTTGAAAATATCATACTATTATCGAACATAAGCTAATAAGAATCCCTGAGCAAGTATTACATCTCACATGGCGCACAAGTATCAAAATAGTTTAGGTACTCTATACATATTTCGTCAACATAACCTATTGTTTGTTGAGCAAAAACTATAAAATCTTGTCAAGCAATAGGTATATAACATGCTATGATAAATTACGAGTATTCGTAAGAATTATCACATTACTCTTTAAAGTAAAGAGAATAAAATATTACAAACCTGTCATATCCGCAGTTCGTAGGTAAAAATAGTCGAGTTCTGTTAAAATAGTTTGCGATTCAAATTCTGCAAAACATCACTGGTAAACTTTAAAAATATCTAGTGGAACTATGTATACTCTTATTCATTTTAAAACGTGTTTTAGACGCGTATATTACGGCCAAAATTACTATTAGTCGCACAAACAACTTTGTTTACAAAACATTTACAAATTTTCTGACCACAGATAAAATAGAAAATTTTACCACTGATAAGACTATTGCCAGGAAAAAAATAGTTCCATTTCTAGACATTTTTGCCAAGCTATACGTAAGTAATTGAAAAAAAAAATAGATTAAATTTGTACCTCAATTTTTATTATGTACTTTTCAGACTCCATAAGAAGATAAATCAATCGTGATTGAGCAACCTAGTACTAGTAAAATGAGTAAATTGAAAAAACTGGTATGTTTAAATAATGTACAAATGAAAATCGAAAATTACAACCGGACAAACGGCTGGCTAAAGTTGGGGGTTTCTCTCTATTCACACCAGGTTTGACGTTTCTATGTATAACCGTTTTTACGGCAGTAAAAAAAACACGTCTTGTATTAATATATGCGCCCTTATTTTTATACGACTGCCCTATAAAGGAGTGTAATGTTTTAAGCATTCATGTATGTATGTATGTGAGTTTCTTCATTCCACCATAACTTTTAAACGCCTGAACAGATTTAGACGTTTGGGGTATCGTTAGAATCTTTACATCCCCTGCATAACATGAGCTATATTTTTTTTTGAAAACATTCAATATGGCGGAAGTATGATTCAATTATCAATTTCGAAAAAACTTCGTATTTAACAACATGGGTATCAAATTGAAGGCCTTGATAAGCACATTCCAACAGTATATAATTTATTGGAAAAAGCTCTTTTTTGGCAGGGCAGGCGTGTTTTTTTTAGCTTTTAAGCTAGTTATTTATATTTTCATTATTTACAAATATAGCCGTAACCAACAAATTGAAGTGGTTGCAGCTTCTTCGGTATATTATTTTATTTTTACTCGACTACGGCGAATCAAAAAGGAGGGTTATGATTTAAACCAGCATGTATGTGGCTATGTATGTATGTATGTATGTGCATCTGTTCCGTCATAATTTCTAAATTACTTATCATAATTTGACAAATAAGGTATCGTTAGAATCGTCTTATCGTCCGCTGGTTTTAGGCTATGTGACGTCACATTAAATTGACTATGGATATATAGACGTGAACTTAAACAAAACACCCATTTTGTTACATTTTCTTGTTGCGATAAAATAAAACGCTGCAATCCTAGGCTAAATATTATTATGGCCCAGTTCAATCTATCTACAAACTTTAGTTTCGTTTCGACTTGTATTTATTTTGATTAAACCGGAAGGTACGTTTTCATGAAAAGAAGAAAATCCACGCAATTTCCGTGGCATTCTTATATTGAATAAAAGACTGATAGATCACAACTTGTTTGATTTGTAGAAATCTTTCTTTTCCTAGAAATCAAAAACCATTAAGAAGTTGATAGTTCCGGAAATAGGTGACCAGTATAGGGAGTTGGATCTCAAGTTTCGAAATCAAAAACCATTCGATTTTGCATCCCCTAGTGAGGGGCCGACTATGGTGTCGGACGGATGCAACATTATATTTTTTTAAAAGCACGTCGCTAGCTAAGATTATTTAAGTTTTTTTATTTACGTAACTAAGATGAAGAATGGTGATGTTTATACTTGTTTTTATTATGTCAGGTCACATTGGTTATCAAACTAAGGCTGAAGATGGTTGCTTTTTGTACCGATTAGTATGGGTAATATATCTCTTCTAGCAACTCTACGCTACGTCGTAAACTAATGCTATCCTATACCCTATACGCTCATAGCAATTCTATTGGTATTATCTTTCTATGGCGGCAGATAATTTACAAGGTCGCCAATTCGTCGGTGTCAAACTCACTACTGTGACACCAACGTGAGCTATTTTTTTTATAGTCAGTCTGGGGGGCAATTCTCGCGTAGTGATATAAATATCACAATAGATAAATATAGAAAAATGTATGGGTTTTTCGACATTTATCTACTGTGATATTTATATCACTTCGTGAGAATCGCCCTCCTGCACTCTGCGACTGTGAAGGAGGAAGGCCGTGGTTGCTATTGTGACAAAATGACAAATTGTGTGGTAAATGGGTGCACCAAACACTTCATAAAATGCAATAAAAAAAAGATGGGATTTCTTAATATCGGGAAGCTAACATTTGGAATATTAATCTTGCCTTTGCAATTTTATATTCTTGCTAAATCGCTTACCGTAATGTATCAACATCATGGGCGTTTAACGTTATAACCTTATAAAGACGTTTCAAAATTTTAAATTTATTAGATAATTAATTTAATGTTTATCATCAGATTAAAAAGTAAAATTATGTTTCAGCAGTCTTTATTAGTTTATTCATCAGTTTCCTCACAGTTCATCACTCATGTAATATTTTAAATTTCTTATTTGTAGATTTCCTTCAGAGCCCGTATGTAATAAAGTGTGGAGTCGTGTCATCCAACAGCAGCGTGATGAAACATACTATAAAAGCAATGAATATTTACAAGTTTGATCAGATCACGCTTAGTATTCACATAAGCTCCAGACAGCTGTATCATCAGACCATCGTAAAAAAAATAGCCCAATATCTGTAGGTTTACTTACCAAGGACTACTTATCAAGGTTGCGTGACGTGCTTTCCAGCTCCATAATCACATAGGCTCGTTGGTATTATTATTATTGTTATTATTGTACATACCTACTGTCCTCAAATTTTATATACCATTTTTTTTATTTTACTTAGAAACGACATTTTTTTTTTAGAAAGGTTGTGTGCTGTTGGTTTATTTCTGACCTCTACAGCGTCACCGGATGGTGGGGCGGGCGCAAAAGCGCTCCGCCGCAATGCATGACGCAGAAGGCGCACGTCAAAGTTAACTTTTGGCCCCTTGCTCAAGGGTACCTAGGGGTTACAAACCTCGGCTTGGACAGTTGCCATTGATTACGGGGAGTATCAAACTAAACACCCCTGGATCTCTACTGTTAGGTAGTGGTCGAGGGCGCCCTGATGAAATGGCTGGAGCCCTTTGAATGAATTGCATAACTGACCACCGATTCGGAATACACCTTCGAGAAGAATCGGCAATAAACTCGAAGGCGAATAAAATCGACATTAATTACGGGACCTTCGACCTCGCCGGCGAGGTTGGTGTCTGTGTCTAATTGTAAAATAAACGACAATTCAGAAGAACTATACAGAATGGATTTTTAAGACGGGACAGTAAGGGCAGGTACCTTAACCGTTATAGTTAAAGGAAAACGATACTAGGAGACCTTCCATAATTTTTTGAGATATTCAGAAACGGAATTCACATATTTTGCAACAAAAATATAGTCTGCAAGAAAATGGTAATTTTACAGAAAAACGTTTTTTGATGCCTATTGATCCTGTTTCTTATAAGAATCAAAAGTCTCTATGAGACCGACTGAGGTTTGAGTACTAGAAATTTCAGAAATTGCGAAAAACGTTTCCCATACATTTTGTAAGAAATTATCTTAACCGTTGTAGCTAAAAGAAAACATTCTTAACCAGTTGCTCAGTACTGCGCAATGTTAGCTATTGCGCCACCCGATGATCATGTACTTAAGAGACTCTCCTGAACTTTTGGAGTTATTTTGACTTGCATTCACAGATATTGTTCAAAATGTTCAGTCATCGAGAAAATAGTCAATTTACCTAAACTTTTTTTGTTGCCCGCTGCGTACGATAGTGGTAACGAGTAGCGTTTAGTTTTTCACCCCCCCCCCCCCCCCCCCACGGTGTAAGGTGTAAAATGACCCCACAGTACAAAAATACAAAAATTTATCTAAAAATACATCAATTCAGAGAAAAAATGGAAAGAAGTAAAAGAAGATACTTTAGACGTCGACAGGCGTCTTGAAGCGGACATGGCGTCAAACTTTGATGCAATAGCGGGAGGTGTAGATGACACACTTGGAGGAGTCGTACAGGATGGTGATTCAGGGGCTGAGCCACTTAGTCCTGACTCTGGTGCCTGTTCAATAAACACGGTCTAGACTCACTTGTTACTCTCTATTACCCAATGAAATTGTGATCGTCTTATTAGTTTTGGCGAAAACTCTGCGAGGGCATATGGTGGCCTAAGTGATGATTTAGCGGGGCTGCGTAGGAAAACATGAGTGGCACTGGATAATTCCTTGAAAACGAACACGTGACGCTCCGAGTGACGTGATGCTGGCACTGGTTTCAATTCAGCCCTGTGGTTTTGCAATACCGTTGCAAAGTTGTGGACATCTTCTATCTTACTCGTCGTTGCAGGAGTTACAAATTCCCCAGGTAGGCGAATGGGTTCGCCGTGAACTAGCTCAGCTCATGAAGCTTGTAAGTCTTCTTTTAAGGCAGCCCGCATACCCAAGAGCACTAAAGGTAGAGCAGTACACCAACTACCCCCATGGCACATAAGAGCAGCTTTTAACTGCCGGTGCAATCTTTCCACCATGCCATTGGCGCATGGGTGGTAGCTGGTAGTGCGAGTGCACTGGACAGATACATACTTTAAGAGCGACATGAATAAAGCAGATTCAAAACGCCGGCCCTGGTCAGTAGTAACAATAGAGGGTACACCAAAACGTGCTATCCAGCCTATCGTGAACGTTTCAGCCACTTCTTCGGCTGTGAACTGACCATAGACCAAAAAAAAACTCCAGCCATCGAGTAAATCGATCAACCGCAGTAAGGCAATACTGGTAACCTTTACTCGAAGGCAAAGAACCGATTATGTTGTTGTGCACATGGCGAAACCGATTTGTTGGGACTGCGAAATTGCCTAAGGGCGTGGATGTGTGTCTGGTCACCTTACTACGCTGACTCACATTCACGAGCCCATTGGCGACAGTCTTTGTTAATTGAGGGCCAAACATGTCGCTCAGACACCTTGACTGGCAGCATAGGAAAAACCTATTGCAATAATGAAGATTTAGTATAAAACAATTTTTTATTTTTCAAGTTATGGTCTTGGGCAATTTTAGGCAGTGTGGCACAGATTAAACATTGCCAACATTGCCCAACGGTATTTCACTACAAACAGTTCAGACTCTTATGACATATTTATATGAAAGTTGAAATAAAAGCCAGCCCAACATTGCCCTCTGCAATAATGAACAAACTAATGACTTTTATTTTACTTTTATGTTCTGGATCGCATCTTTCCTCCTTTTTCATGTTTGATTCTTAAAAGCAGCCTCTTAAGTCTTAAAATGGCTTCACAAATGAAGGGTGGTAAAGTTGGGCGTAATCCCGCATTACATTACACGCCTCATTTTCTTTTGTTTCAAGCAAGCGAAGCGTCTGTTTCAGCTTCGGCAAAAAATCTTTCGTATGTTCGGATGTCTGTCCAGATGTATGTCCCGATTTCCGGCTGTTCTCCACTACAGAACATCCGATCCAGACGAAACTTGGTATACAGGTTAAGCAAATTGAATACCCGTGGTTCCACCTGCGTGATGGATGATGATAATAATGGTGACGATGATGATGATGAAAAGTATCATGTGTGTTATTCCAAGTTATAAGCTATCTATATTCCAAAATCCATCCATCCCTTTGAGAGTGAAATAAAATGATGATGATGATGATGATGATGTAAAATATCATATGTGATGTTCCAGGGCCAAGCTATCTCCATTCCAAATTTCAACAAAATCCGTTGAGCCGTTTCAGAGTGAAGTAAAATGATGATGATGATGGTGATGATGAAAGTATCCTGCAGGGTATAAGCTATCTCCATTCCAAATTTTATCAAAATCCGTTTAGCCGTTTGAGCGTGATAACACACATAATACCCATACAAACTTTCGCCTTTATAAATTAGTGTGATGAAACTAAAAAACAGTGCAGTAATGAATTTCCATACTTACTTACCGCACTGTAAAACTGTGCAGTAATGGATTTCAATACTTACTTACAGCATTGGTTTTATAATGAGCAGTAATGAGGTACTTTCTGCTTACGTTTCAGGTGAATAATGGTGATATTACTGTGTAGAAGGAAGACATTTTTATTTACGTAAAGACCTCATATCTAAGCAATACAAATCAAAACAGCTTCTAGATCACCATTTGTAGGGTAAAGCTTCATATTTTCCCCCAATGACTAGCCTATTTGTTTCTTTCATCGAAGCGCACGTCGAAGGATATCTTCTGGGGTGTGTACTTTTACTACGCTCGAGGACGCATGGATCGGATCACCCGAGCGAATGTCGCTCGTTCACCCAGACTTATTCGGACGTTCACTTAGAACTGACAATTGTCAAGTGTCATACTATTTCTCCCCTCCTCTACTATTTTTTGGGTGACCCACGCGTACGCTCGACGACACCGTGAACGATTTCGAGTGAGCGCGCGGGTAATCGGTGCGTCCTCGAGCGTAGTAAGTGAACGCACCCTTGGTAAGATATGTATATTCTCATAGACGATAGGTATAAAGTATATAGTTTCAGTATAATCTATAATTTTCTATGGCTGATCAGCTGTCACTGACTGTCAGCTGATTTAAAGACAGATGACAGATCCAACGTCTGTCTGATCTGACAGAACAGACGGCAATTGGATTTTGATCTCAATTCTGTCCTAATTTATCATTTGTATTACATATTTTTCTATATCAAATTAAGGAAGATATTTTTTGAAATCATGGCCTTATCCATGTTTAAATTATCTTCTGCTTTAGTTAATTCCACTAAGAACTATCGAAGCGTATATCAACTCTTGAACAAGTGCAATATTTCGACTACAAATGTCAGGGAGGTAAGTTGCATAACCGGTTTAGTTATTTTCATAACAATTTACAGGATACGAAGGCGGGAGCCTTCGTATCTACCGTTCGTTTCTACCTCGTCTCGTACAGTTTCGTTTCAATAGTGAGATAGGCTAAGAAGGCCTATCTCTATATAGTCGTAACACTGCTTTAGATTCATATTTAGATGGTGGTTGTGTAGGTTATGTTTTGTACCATCAGTACTATCCGTGTCATCAATGAAATTCTTTCCAAATCTTACTATAATGTACCTAGATAGTTACACTTTGTTGATGTCTAATCTAAGCATATGTAAAGAGTAATAAGTGTACCTACCATTTTTTTAGTGTCAATACATGTTTGCTCACAAATATTCTTACTAACCTTTGCCAATAAAAGCAACTTGCACCAATGAGCTACTTAGCTCTTGGAGTAGGACTTTTAAAATGAAGACAGTTCCTTGGTGTAAACAAGTAAAATGGTTGGAGTATTTACTTATCTATCAATCCAACATATTTATTTTGTAAGCCTGACAATAACATAAGGTCACTTAGAATTGAATGATGTTAAAGCACTGATCTGGACAGACTTCTAAGAAGTTAGTGTAAATACACACATATCTAAATAAATATTAAATCACTAGCTTTTGCCTGCGACTTTGTCTGCGCGGACTACCGTTTAACGCAATAAACTATTTCCAAACCAAATTTAATCAAGTTTGATTCAACGATTTAGTTGTGAAAAAGTAACACACAGATAAATAGCTTTATACAGACAAGCAACTTTTGCTTTTAGAAAAGTAGTACTTAATGGATGTGTGAAATGACATCTTTTATGATGTTGGGACATTAATTTAGGTTAAAAAAAACATCACCAAAAGAAATTCAAAAACTGCTGAACCAAGATATTGTATGGGACCACACTGGAGGACTAAACATTAAAAATAAAACAAAGCCAGTTTAGAAATCCCAGTGATATAAGTAAATTTAGAATCTCCTCATGGGAGTAGATTAAAAATCAGTCCAAAAGAGATAGAAAGGACACCATTTTCAGCCAGCTGAAATAGTCCAGTCATGCAGTATAATATTAATATAATTATGATGCATAGCCTTATTTCAAAACATAACACATTGGAGCATTGGGATACCTAATTGACATGATTTAATTTTTTACAAGGTACTAAAATTAAAAACCATTTCAGATTTTGGTAGGTAGGTATTCTTATCACAATTCATATTCTTTTGAAGTTTTTAGTGTAGCAGTTGATTTTGAGTTATTATGATGTTGAGTCTGGCATAATTCGATGATTTACATTTGCTTTGTAAGATGACTAGTAAAAGAAAACAACTGATGTCTCTCAGGAAGGCCAGCAGCTTGCGAATTTCGGCGCAGGCTTCCCTCAGGGTGGAAGTTGCCATGCTTTCGCACTCAAGGAGTACATGCGTGGCCGTTTCTTCTGCCCCCATGCATCCTCTGCACAAGGGGCTGTCTGTGACACCTAATCTGTAAAGGTGTTTGTTAAGAGGACAATGACCAGTTACAACTCCCACCACTTGTCGGAGACTGTCCCGTTTAAGGATCAGAAGTTTTCGGGAGTATCTCGGATTTAACTCTGGGAAAGCCTCCCTTGACTGTCTACAATCCTTTATACTTGCCCATAGTTCTTGATGTAGTTTATGTGTCCTTTGACAGAACCAGGCTCGAATTTGACTGAAAGGCAATGGAATCATTAGCTCTGGCCCTACAGGGCGCATGCCTGAGCCTCCCCTTGCCAGTTCATCAGCTGCATCATTCCCTCTGGATCCGCTGTGTCCATTGTAATCCATTGGAGAGTAAGGTAATTATGTCTACTGACCTCCAGAAGATAGTGACACTGGATAATTAGCCCCGAGGAATGTTAATACCTTTGAAGTGCTATTAGGACTGCGGCGCTGTCGGAGAGTATTCTGATTTTAGAGTCAATTACCTGCCTGCGCAGTATCGCTATTGCTGCCTGGATTATACCCACACATTCCGCTTGGAAAATAGAGTTGTGAGTACCCAGTGCTGCTGCTATATGCATGTTCAATCGTCCGAGAACGTACCCGCTCCCGTCCCAGCTTCCATTTTGGAACCATCTGTGTAGATTCTAACTTCGTGAGTATTTGACCTTTCACTTGGTTCCTCATGTAGTTGTATCTTGTAGTGTTTATTGAAAAGATGTTATTTTGGTACCCTATCATAAATAGAGAGTATGTCCGGGTTACCCTCCGCATAATCCCGTATGATGTTAGTGTGGAATGTTTGACTATTTTGATCCCAGATATTGAGTGCTTTGAGTCTGTAAACAGACGCAGCAGCCTCCTGCTGGATGTGCAACTACAACGGTGGCATACTCAGCAGTGCCTCTAGTGCAGTAGTGGGTGCTGTTCTCATGCAACCATTCACTGCTACACAGGCCATTCTCTGGAAGGACTGTAGTTTATTTATGGTAGATACCTGTTTAGTCCTTGGCCACCAAACAAGTGAACCATATGTTAAAGAAGGCCTAATCACAGTATTGTATAACCATAGTGTTATTTTTGGACTCAAGCCCCATGTTTTACCTATCATTTTCCAACATTGCCAGAAAGATATGGTTGCTTTCTTAATTTTGTTTTCTAGGTGTCTAGCCCAGTTCAATTTGCTATCTAAGATGATACCCAGGTACTTTACCTCATCAGTTAAGGTTAACTGTGTGTCGAAAAGGTGGGGTAGTGTGTATCATCCTAAGTTTCTTTTAAACTGTCGGTCCCGGCTGTTATTGATTAATAGCAGTCGTTAAGCCATGTCAGAGGCCCTCAGGCGGCTTGGTAAACTCTGACACCAGAGGCCAGCACTACCTCATACGACAAACAACAAACAACAACTGTGAAGAAGCGTCTGTTGTTAAGCTTTGTAATTAGGTCATTTACCACCATGTTCCATAGTAGGGGTGACAGTACTCCCCCTCGAGGGCACCCTCTTGCCACCACCCCTCTAGTGGTTCCACCTAGGTCGAACCGCCCTAAGCTTTAACATGTTTATGACCCAATCAACCAATGTCGACTCAACACCATGCTTCCTTAGCGCTGCATTTATGCTTCTAAAGTTAGTTCTGTCAAAAGCACCTTCAATATCAATGAAAGTGCCCAGGCACAACGTTTTGTTTTTAAATCTTGTTCTATTGTGCTTATCACTTTGTGTAAGGCTGATTCTGTTGATTTACCCGAACTATATGCGTGTTGTTGTGGGTGTAATGGTGATATAGTTAGAATGCTATCTCTAAAGTACCGATCACAAAGTCTTTCCAAGGTTTTAAGGAGGAAGGATGTATAAGACTTATCGGTCTATAAGATTTAGGGTCTGTGTAGTCACTCTTTTCGGGTTTGGGAATAAATAATACTCTGACCTCTCCCCAGCATAAAGGAATGTACCGATAGGATAAACACGCCCTGAAGATTATTATTGTTTGAGAGTTATTATAGGAGAAGGAGGCACCTTTGTACATTTTTTACATTTGTGACTGTAATATCTAAAATAGTTATTGTTATTTAGTTATTTTTGCTCTTGTACTTAGATCGATTATTTGGCTACGTAAATCTATTAAAATTATAATCAATATATTAATGATTTAGTCTGAAATGCCATTTTAGTGAAGTAACTCAAATGTTCAAAGCTGCCCCTTACCTGGGACAGCTTTGAACCTACCTGGGGCACTTATGAATTGATGAATTTAATCAAAAACTACTAAAAATATTTAAATGTTATTATTAAATCAAGTCTTCTATAATGTTAAAAACACATTATGTGAAACTAGGAACAGTCATAAAAGAACCATGGTAGTTAATAAAGCGTCAAACAGTTATCATAAACTTTACAACCATACCAATATTTTTTTAGAAGATATTACCTACTAACATTTTCAGGATCAGTTAGAACACAGTTTTACTTTATAATTATTAACTCTAAAATCACATAATTTTACGTTCAGTAGGAATTAGGTACCTTTAAATAGTTTAATAAATCAGCTTAGTAAAAATCTTAGTTCATAAGTGGCCCCTTTGTTTTGTTCAAATCTGCCCCAATGGGTACTATGAAGAATAATGGTTATTTTATTTACATAAACACTCTCAATGACAGTGAACTTCAGGTTTAATATTTAAACAATAAAATAATCCATACCGTAAGCAAAGTTCCACTTACCAATATCTCCAAATCTTTCATCAATATACTTACAACTTTTTTTCGTGTTGTTTACTTTGCGATGCCGAAAACAAACATAGCCTCTCACTCAATATTCCGTGTTCGGATACAGATGCTACTAATGACAGGTGTGGGGGTCGGTGTTGCCTTGTTACAAACATAAGTTTTGGTACACTTGCATTCAAACTGACCTCGTGAACTCGTTTGTTCTAAGGTGCCCCTGTACAAAGGTGCCTCCTTCTCCCCTACTTATTATCTTTGTAGATGCTGCACAAAAACTTTTGGAAAAATAAGAATAACGATCAGTGGTGCAATATCGAAATGGTATCCAAATTTCACTGCCATGAAATATGAAAACTTGTCACAAATAAAGTAAGGCATGAATAAAGGAGCCTGAAAGATTTAATTTTAAAATCACACAAAGGAAATAAGAATAAGCATGACATGCTTAACGACAAACACTGACATCAGAGGTCAGCACTACCTCATAAACAAACAAAGAAACAATGACAGCTGTCAAACTTAAAACAGCTACTACTCGGAAACTATTGATCATTGACTAGTAGGTTTTTTTTACAGAAGTGATAGATCTCACCGAGATCTTCATTTCATATGACAGCTGTCAAATTGACAGGTGACATCTATCAAAACATCCAGTATAGACAGCAGATGTCAAAAACTACAGGCAATGTCAAAATTTACATAGTACTCGGATTTATCCGAAACTATTCGTAATTCAGCAACCGATTTTTGGTCACTACCATGAGCATAAAAATGAAGAGCGCTCAAAACCTGAAAATATTGAAATAATAATAAATTACAGCTCAAAATTCAAAATTAGTATAAATTTAGAGTTACCTAGTAATTATTATTCACGACGAAACATGGTTAAACGAAGTACCATAATTAAGTTAATCTTTAGCGTCTCTCAGTGACATCAATTAGCTTTTAACTTTCAAATCGTTATTTTTGTATGGACATTGACATAGGTAGGTACAACTACAAAACAAATACATACATAATATAATGCAAATAAAATATAAAATTGACGTCTCTTGCTTCAGTGCTATAGTTGGTACCTACCTACCTAGTTGATTGTTTTACCTAACTTCATGATAAATATATACCTAAGTTAGGGTATGTAGCTACCTACTCACTTTAATTTCTGCAGGTATGGCGAAATATTTGTCACCTCTATTCAAAAAACTTCTTATACCGGGCCTAGGCTCGTCGTTAGAATCGGTATATGTACATATGTACTTAGGCGAGGTGAGGGGGTGGAAGAGGAAGAAGGGATAACCCTCTATCTGTAAGGGGGGGGGGGGTGCGGAAACCCAAAGGTTTGAGAAAAAGCATATAAAATAATGAGGTTAAGTATGAAAAAGCGTACGTAATGAATCATTGATGTAAGGAAAATTCGCTCTTCGCTACTTGTTTTGACAGCAGTGGACAGCTGTTTGTTGTGGTGCATCGTTATTACAAGTATATTTAGCAAAAAAACATAATGCATTTTTTCTTTGTATAATTTATTTTCGTATAAAATCATTATCCACCGCTAGAGAAATTAGGCGGAAGCCCGACTTGGCCGTGATAGGTTAGGAGACGAAAACGGGAGCGAAGCGTAACGAGCTCTCGCCTTTGTCTTCGTGTTTTTTTTTAGCTTTGAGCACTTTTTCCATAACTTAATCTCAAGTATTTATTTCGCTTTTTCTTAAAAATTATGGATGTCCGCCATCCTCCCTTACAGGTAAAGTAATAGAATGATGGCATCTTTCAACACCAATGGCCTACTTAACTCGCAGCAGTACGCTTATCAACCTGGAAGATCGACTGTGGATGCGACGCGCAACGTCCTGTCCTTGGTGATGTCCCATCTGGAGGGTCGGCGACAGACTGCGGCTATCTTCTGCGATCTGTCGCGGGCCTTCGAGTTGGTGAACCATTCGCTGCTTGTGAGGAAGTTGGAACATTATGGCATTAACGGACCGTTCCTGGCTATGGTGTCCTCTTTTCTCAGGAGCCGGATGCAGCTGACATCGGTACATGGCGTACGATCCAAAATACAGACAATGGGTAGAAATGCTGTGCCACAGGGGTCAATCATGGGTAATTATTTATTCTTATTACTCATGAATGACCTGACAGTGTCATCGTCAGACCCGGAGTTTGTCATGTTTGCGGATGATGGCTGCGTTATAGTAGCCGCCGATGACCACCAGCAGCTGAACAGAAAGCTGAGTAAGGTCATGGTCATGTGGCTCAGTGGTTTTCGGCAAATGGCATGGCACTGAATGTGGAAAAGACAAATATTATCCACTTTAGGCTTGGTTGTAAAAAGCGGGACCCACTTAAAATATCATGCCAAGGACTGGACGTTCCCCAGGTAGAAAACGTAAAATACTTGGGATTTATCATTGACGAAGCTCTAACATGGGAAGCCCATATAGACCACACCTGTAGTCGATTGTCGTCTGCATGCTTTGCTCTGTCTCGTCTGTGTGGAAGTCTCCACCGAAAAATCATAAAAAGGCTTACTTCGGTTATTTCCATTCCTTACTAACTTATGGTTTAGATATGTGGGGTTTGGCCGCGGGTCGAGACAGGGCATTCAGACTGCAGAAGCGTGCGATGAGGATTATGTGTGGTGTGGAGTGGGATCATCCCGCTCGAAAACTGTTTAACTCACACACTTTAGCCTGTCAGTTTATCCTGCAGGCGGCAAAATTTGTAAAAGAAAACCTTGAGCAGTTCCCGACGTGGGCTGATTCCCATAACTACCCGACACGGAGAAAGCATCGCCTCAAACTACCTGCTAGGAGGCTTAAAAGTCACAAAAACGACTTGAGTATGTCGATGTTAAAATATATAACACTCTTCCTCAGAGTGTAAGAGGTGTCTAGCTGCATCTCGTTCGCACGCAAGGTCAAGACGCTACTGCTCAATAAAGCTTATTACAGCGTCGATGATTTTTTGAAAGATAAATTGATTGATGATTCAAACTTATTTACCAATAATTAAATTTTATGTATTACACATGACAATACTATAACAGAGTTATAATTTAATATTAATAATAATGTTCATTTGATATGTAAGATTTTTACCTTATTAATAAATATTGAATTGAATAAAGTCGTTCCCGGGCCTATATGGCTTCTACCAGGGTCAATGTAAGATCTTGAGTTAGTCGATTCTTCCCGATAAATACTTGGGTAGGGTAGAGGTGAACGCGTTCGATGAATCCCGCAGTGAACATACGTCTACTTTCTTTAAAGCGACCTCGCTTACGCCAAGCTATGATACCACTTTGCATCGTGCTAAATCACCTAAATACAAATGATACAATAGTTTTGAACTAAACAAGCTTACCTATGACGTTATAGTTACTTCTAAATTTAAACACAAAATTATTAAATGACTATAATATAGAGGCTATCGAATGCTCTGTTGCTCTCGATAAGTTACCGAAGTTGTGCGTGCACCGCGCGCGTTTTTGTCTGAGTTTTGTCTACAGCTGCAGTCGCAGGGCATAAATTACGTATCTCTATTTACTTTGTAGTTACCGAAAAAAATTATCGAACGTTCGGAAACTCGGCTTCAATAAACTATGTTCTGAATAGCGTGATAGCCTTGCCATAGTTTAATGGTATGACGTCAATTCGATTCGATTTCGACAAATTCATCTTCGATTCTACTAAATCGAACGACATCAAGCCGAATCGATCGGCAACTGAGTTATCGAATGGTTCTGAATCGGGGGGCGACCAAATAGGTCGATTATTGAAAATGTTTATCAAGTTACATCCATTTTAAAATAAATTTGTTTAAAATTAATAAAAATATAAATCATAAAGATACTATCTATATCTACGAGTATACTTATAATAAAGCAATAGGAACGAAAAAGACTGTACAAAGCAGATAATTAAAAAAGAAATGGTCTAGGGTACATAAAATAAGCTACTGAACAAGAATATAACATTTTAAAAATTCGTGTCTGTCTGTTTGTCTGTCTGTATGTTTGTTCGCGCATCACGTAAAAACTACGGGACCAATTGCGATGCGGTTCATTGTTGGATAGCTTATGTTTTGACTTAAACACTGGGGTACTTTATAACTCAATCCGGTGAGTAGAAGCCGAGCAATCGATAAAAATATTTTTAACTGCTGAAGGAATTTTGATCATATGTTGGTATATTGGTATTTTAGGTTCTGGAATAGCACAAAGAGTACTTTTAACCTACAGTAATGACCACGCGTGCGGAGTCGCGGGCATCAGCTAGTAATTACATACGAGCATAAGTTTATAGCAACTTAAAATTCACCTAGAAGTTCCAGAGCTTCATGTAGTAGTTCCATAGATTTCTTATAATAAGGTTTTCGTAGATTTGTTTTGGAAGGGTCCGAAGTATACTTAAGTGTATGATTTTCTAGCATGATGTAGTCTGAATCGTTTATAATGTTTGTTCCGTGACTCCTGGGCACCTTCGGAGAGTTGCCCGAGACAACAGAATAATGGAGAATTACACTTTCTCCGTGAATTAAAACTTTATGCACAGAAGATGGCATATAATATACCACTTATATTTGTTAATATATAATTGTGCTGTATTGAATGCGTACTGTCCAAATTTCGTGGCACTAATAACTTTTCTGCTCGACATAACTTGGAGTATAACATAAAAACGTTTTATCTATTCCTCATCTATACCACTTATTACTAAAGTGCAACGATAATTAAAAAAAACCTTCTGCCTGTATTGCTGTCATTAGTATTGCCACTAACTTGCTTAGGTTTATCTATATTTAAACCAAGTTCTTCTCTGAACCTCCTTTGTACATATGTCTTCTTTTCTTTTATTGAATCCAACAATGCAAAGTCGAAAGGCCATATTGATATTAATTTTCTGACAAAACTTGAAACACTGTCCCGTCAACCATTTTTTTTAAATAATATTTGATTTCAACACCTTCACCACTTTTGTGGATGAAGATTGAAAACTATTAAAATTGGAGGCAGAATGTTACTGATGATGGATGGTGCAGTTCATAAAATGCTTCATTTGTGTTCATATCACTAAGTTTACGTTGGAAATTATTTCACTCTCTTTAGGTAGTACTTGCTTGTGAGTACTTTGTCCACGTGATTCATCACAATATAGAATATAAAAGTGGGTTAATCCATGTTTGCAAAAATCATTAATTTTCAGAATTCTGGCTGTAGTGTGATCCAAGAGATCTTGCAGTTTAATTTTTGCTCTAATGTTAGTAATTTCTATGCTAGATAATGGTGGATAGCACGTTTGTTTAGCTTTATTGAGTTGTAAAAAAGGAAACAATGAGCAATTCTTTGCTATTAAACAATTTCTCATGTTTTCATACTGTGACTTGTTCAGATCCAAGTCTATGAAAATGCTGAGAGCTTCATCGTTTGAATAGGCCGAAATATGTTCCGGTTCGTTTAAAAAAGTATTGCGTATTCCACTTTTTTTTTTCTAACGTCAATGCTCGTAAAATTTCAACGATAAACGCTTCATCTGGTTCGCCATGAGATCTCAGACCCTGAACGTATGAATTTAATATAAAATCAAGACCACAATTTTCAAGTAATTCCTTGTTTTTTCGTTGTTTTGTTCTATCTGAACTTTCCTCGTAGGTTTTAGAAGGTCGTCCTCGCTTCTCTATAGATGTAGAAGGTGACGATTCATAAGTAGGATCTTTAAGGTTTACGGTGAATATTCCGTCCAAACACACGCTATTTTGTCTTAAATAATGTTTCATTTTTCTACCACTTTTAGTGTAGCGTTGACGAGATATGAGAATTTTTGAATACTTGCAATCGTTTAGGTTGTTTCGTATTTAGTTTGTGATAGAAACTTCATAATTCAAATCACTATTAATTAATACGAGACACAACTCGCGTCTGGTACAGGAAAATTCACTCACTGTGGACAGATAGTTCATTATTCTTTTAGAAACGACAAAAACGAATGAAAAACGGTATTTTTTTATATGAAAATACACCCTTTTTTATGCTTATAATAAAACTGTACCAAATTCCAATGCTCCAATTCTGTACATGCAACTTGCCACAGTCATAGTTTATAATATGATGGGAGAAAATTGAGGAAACTTTTTATCCTGAAAATATAAAGTGTTCCTGCGGGATAGGGGTCCAAAGTTATGTTAATTTTGAAGTAATCAATATCTATACTTATAATAAAGCAATAAGTACGTAAAAGTCTAAACAAATAAGTTCAAAGAAATGTAGGCA
This sequence comes from Alsophila aescularia, assembly GCA_946251855.1. NCBI lineage: Eukaryota > Metazoa > Arthropoda > Insecta > Lepidoptera > Geometridae > Alsophila > Alsophila aescularia. The sequence continues at coordinate 58,337,131 of OX276381.1, forward strand.
AGTGTACTTAAAATAAGCTACTGAACAAGAATATAACATTTATTGAAACCTGTCTGTCAGTCTGTCTCTATCTGTATGTTTGTTTGTTCGCACATCACATAAAAATTACTAGGCTGATAGCGATTCAGTTCACTGTTGGATAGCTTAGGGTTTAACTTTAAAACTGGTGTAATTGGTATCTCAATCCGATGAGTAGAAGCCGAGCAATCGATAAAAACTTTTTGACGGTTGAATGATCAAATGTTGGTATATTGGTATTTTAGGTCCTGGAATTGTACATAGAGTACTTTTAACCTAGAGAAATGACCACGCGTGCGAAGCCGCGGGTATAGCGAGTAGTTAATATTTATGTGAAACGTGTGCAAAGTGGCTTGATAAAATGTATGTAGTATTGTGCGGTTAAGCGGTTTACGATAAGTTTTATCATAGTTTTACTTGAGCATAAGAACAAACATATGGTGAGAACTCCATATTTTATCTTAAAATAATAACCACAATTGTTAAAAAAACAATATAATAACCTATATAAACTAACTAGTTTTCCGCCCGTGACTTCGTCCGCGCGGTCTACTGTTTATCGCGAAAAAGCATCCTATTTTCTTCTAGGATATTAGAAACCAATGCAAAAGTAGGTATAGCACCAATACTCTTGATGTTTTTTGACAGACTTGTTATTTCGTTTTCATGGCAACCACAGACCATTACGTGATGGCAACCGTTCCTTACAGGATGTAATCAACATTTTCCAGTTTTCCCGTAGAAACTTACAATTTTCCGGGATAAAAGTATCCTATGTTTTAATCCAGGGTTTAAGCTATGTCCATTCTAAATTTCATCAAAATCCGTCCAGCCGTTATCGCGTGAAAGCTCCCCAAACAAACAGACAACGTTTCTCTTTTATACATTGAAATGGATAAACAAAAACTCTTCATTTGCGTCATAAGAACATTTCATATATTCATATTTTAATAGATTAACATAATATGTTACGCACTGAAACTGTAATATATTTTTTGATCTCGTAAAATAATATTATATTTCCTACAAAATAACATCATTTACATTATTTCGGCAACTGTCAAAACTTTAATTGACAAGAGTCAGGCAGACATTACATGTCATGAGATAAACGTCACTGGTGGGTATATTATATATAATATTATAGTGCATATTTATGTACTTCTTATGAAATAAGGTGTTACAAGCTTTCTGAAATGGTATACTTGTACAATCCTATTGTAATCTACACTAATATTATAAAGAGGAAAGATTTGATTGTTTGTTTGTAATGGATAAACTCAAAAAAACACAGACCCGATTTAAAAAAAAAACTTTTACATAAAGAAAGTTAAATTATCAGCGAGTAACACTAGCAGGTTTTTTTTTTTCAAAAAATTAGAGTTTCCTTCGGAAATTGCAATAATGAATAAATTAATATTAAGTTTTGCAAAAAATCTCGATTACTTTGTATCACAAACCAAAGAGTATATAAATACTACGTAAGATCACAAAATAAGGAGATACGGGTCTTTGTATATGGAACGTTGCCATGGAAACGAAATCACAGAACATCTAATAATCATTGACGTAGGAAATGCTTTATGCAAATAATACTCGAAATAGTAACCAACCTCCTTGCGTTAAATAAAATAATTCTATAGACGAAATGGTACGTCAGTATAAAACCTACAAACATAATCATTTTGTGTAAGAAATTGTTATTGTTCTATTTGTCCAAATAAAGGAGTCATGCTCTACAGCAGCGCCACCATAATTTATAGGGATCAGTCATAGTGGAAAGTAATGTACGTTGAACGTACATCATGTACGTAAGTCGATAATTGCTGTGCGTAGAACAGAAAACGAAATAATGAACATTTTATTGGCAATATTATTAGAAACTATTTAATATTGAAAACTAGTGTACGAACGCTCCTTATAGTGTACGTACTGATTATATGATTATGTATTAATAAGTGCACCTAATAGGTGCACCGTGAATTGCTCCCAAAATATTTTTCAATCCTCCCGCCACACGCCAATAACGTTTGCCGCGATGATAACAGTTTTTTTTACTGGTTATTCATTAATGTTACGGCGACGGACGGACGGACGGCGGTGGTCACCCCGTTTTGTCACACAAGTGAGAACTGAGTGAATCTCCAACCTCGTGGTCTCAACCACGAGGTTGGAGGAGAGGGAAAGGGGGGAGAATTGAGGAGGTTTATGTAAAGTGTGGGGAGGTATGGTAAAATAAGGAGAAGAGTGGAGGAGGGATGAGAAAAATAAAGGAATAGTGTGAAGTCGGATGATATCTGTCAAACTTAAAACAGGTATTACTCGGCAACTATTGATCGTTGACTAATATTCTTATAATGATGGTTATATAATTATAATTATCAACTTCTGACATAATATTTTCGAAATCCTTGATTCTAGCAACTGGCAATCACGCTCTCAAGTCACGGATCGACTGCACTCAACATTCTGCATCTCTCATCTTGAGAGTTGAGATTCATTTATTAATAAACACTAACTCAGCTGATTACGGCATCTCAATCAACAGTTTAAGATATGTTTATTAATTAGATTAGCATCTTGAGATCGCTCTCAATAGCGCTCTCAGAGTTGAGGTCGGTTTATTAATACGGCCCTAAGATATCGATGAGATCTATCATTTCTGTAAAGAAACTGCTAGTCTAAGTTTTAAGTTTGACAGATGTCATCCGAGTTCACATTATCCCTCATTTTTCTCATCCCTCCTCCACTCTTCTGCCTACTTTACCATACCCTCCCCACACTTTATCACTTTATATAAACCTCCCCAATACTCCCCCTACCCCTCCCCTCCAATCTCCAACCTCTTAAGGGCTTCTGCGCTCGTTGTAATTAGTGACTATTTTAAATATTATAATGTGATATTAAATATTATGTCGTGATGTGACCACGAGGAAAAGAAATTTAATAAAACTCGTGGTCATACTTGTGTGACAAAACGGTGTGACCACGAGTCCGTCGCCGTAACATTAATGAATAATCAGTAAATAAAAAAAAAGTATTCCTCATAACATCGCGGCAAACGTTATTGGCGAGTGGCGAGAGGATTGAAAAAAACGATAATAATTTGGAAGCAATTCACGGTGCACCAATTAAGTAACTAGATTGATCTATATCTATGGCTACAAAAATTCTGTCTGAAAATATTTTGCTTACCTGTTTTTTTCCCAATGTTAATAACTGCATTTAATACTACAAAATCATAATATTTACACTATAAGGAGCGTTCGTACACTAGTACGAACTATATTGCTAAGTACGAATTCTAAGTGAACAAAGCCACAATAACATGTTCATTATTTCGTTTTCTGTTCTACGCACAGCAATTATCGATTTACGTACATGATGTTCGTTCAACGTACATTACTTTCCGCTATGACTGATCCTTATAAATTATGGTGGCGCTGCTGCGGAGAATGACACAAATAAAGTACCTACTAATTTTATCTTTCTATATTTCTACCCGTGCGAAGCCGGGGCGGGTCGCTAGTGTTACTATAAATTCGTACTAAACAAATCATAATCATAATTATTTAGCCACTTTGCGTAAATCGTCGCTCCACCTAAGCTGGAGGGCGCCCTACACTACTTTTATCGAGTGGTGGTCTCCACTCAAGAACACGTCTACCCCAACGGTTATCAGATATGACCAGCCCACTGCCACTTCAGCTTACTAATCCTAAGGGCTATCGACAACTTTGGTTCTCTGCCTCATCACCTCATTCCGGATACGATCTTTCAGAGAAACTCCAAGCATAGCCCCTTCCATAGCCCGCTGAGCGACCTTAAATTGATGGACTAGTCGTACCGTGAGTATCAACGACTTGGCTCCGTATGTCATAACAGGTAGGGCACACTGGTTGAAGACTTTTGTCTTCAAACTTTGCGGTATTGGCGACGAGAAGTTCATCCGGAGACCAATGCATTGAAACGAATCAGCTAGGCTGTCCAACATCTGTTGCAAGTCCTACAACGTTTCTGCGACGATGTCATCTGCGAATCTCAAGTGTGAGATGTACTTACCGTTAATGTTAATGCCACATCCTTTCCAGTCCAGAGTCTTAAACATATCCTCCAATGCATTTGAGAACAATTTCGGAGAAGTGACGTCCCCTTGTCTCACACCTCGATGCATGGGGATATGCTTAGTCTGCTGGTTCTGTACTTGGATGGTCATTGTTGCGGACAGATATGTAAATCATATTTAATATTATAGATTAATCTTTTATCTATAATCTGAGGTATAATACATGTACATGTACAAGCGCTTACCCATAGTGTAACGCTCCGCTATAAACAGCTTTACTAACATGTACCTTTGCTAATTTACACACATGGCATATTATATTTTCATGTTTTTTTTAAGGCAAGGTAACACGACATATTTAGTTAAAAAATAAAATCCGACTACAGTCAGGTAATAAAATAAATTATTATAAAAATAAAAAACCCGACTGCGAACAAAACTTAAAAGAGGCAAACAGAGGATTTTTGATTTTGAAATACAAGATGCAGTCACAGGCGTCATGCATTCCATTTCTCCTTTGACGGGATCAGCCCGAACCTTCATGCCTGCGACTGCATCTTAAATTTCAAAATCTAAAATCTAAAACATGTCTCCTTTTAGTTTTGTTCGCAGTCGGGTTTTTGTTTTTTATAATAATTTATTTTATTTTTAAACTTTTTAGTTTATATTTATAAGAATTAGTAAGAATGGTTGCTAACCAACTTTAAATCGTTTTAGATCCTAAATGGTAATTCGAAATGAAAAATTATAAGAGAAACTTAAAGATGATTTTCAAATACCTATTCAATGATATCCCTCTTGACATAGTTCGTCGACTTTCATTTTTTTCTTTTAAACAGTATGGCGTCTGGTTGTCGCCATATTGAATTTTGATTAATCTCATGTCTTTAGTAGCACTCGCAAGATTAAGACAAAACGATTGACGTATGAATTATCGAAATCGGTCCACGCGTTTGTTCTATTCTTTGCGTTGCGCAGTCGGGTAAAAATAGCCTATGACACTATTGCGGTGAAGACGAATCGATTGGAACCTCACTTGTCAAAATAGGACAAAGTTTTTAGTTTGAGCACATAACCTTTGCATAGCTTCGCCGTAGTCGGGTAAATAAATATAGCCTATGACACTGTATAAATGAAGACGAATCAATTGATACCTTGTCAAAATCGGACCAAGTTTTTAGTCCCTTCTTTTGATTCGCCGTAGTCGGGTAAAAAAATAGCCTATGACCACTATACCTGAAGACGAATCGATTGATACCTCGCTCAACAAAATCTACCCAATAGAGGCGACGCTATGGTGGAACATCCACATAAACAGACTGTTAACTCATTACCCTTCCCTTGCTTCGCCGTAGTCGGGTAAAAACAGAAACTGGAAATGTTTTGTTACATCTTTTAAAGTCCTCGTTGACGATGGCTTATGCAAAAATTGATCAAAATAATAATACAGACCGAATTACATTAAGTTTACATTTAACTTAGCAACACTGTTTTTCATTGGAAAATTTTATACAATACATAGCTGTTATGTAACGTATGTAACGCTGAATGTTAATTATGCTAATTTAGTAGTTAAATCAAACAAATGAATTGATAAGTATCGTATTCGTGCGCTATGAACCGTACTTCACTTCAGTCTTCCCGCGACCGCAGACACGGGTGGTTATAACGCAAAATTTATAAAAAAACACACATTTTTTCTTTGCTACGGTCGCGTTCTCTTGTTAACAGTGAAGGGGCCACCGACCGGTTTCTACACCTTTCATTGCGACGTGGCTGCCTCATTTTGCTCCTATAATTCATCTAAAATAGCTGCTCGCCGATACACGATTCCTTTTATTCGTCGGTCGGTGCGCGGTTGGAATAGTGGAAACGAACGCTTGCCGTCAAAAGTAAAACCTTTTTCTAGAATTCTGCTGTTCCTTTTTTCAAAAGTGCCTATAAAAAACGGAATCTTGAAGTTGTCAGTGACGTTTCGATTCGGAGCTTGTAAATTTTACGTTTATAAATTTTTGCGAATATTTCAATACCTGCTGAATTTTTGTGTATATTTGTGCTAATTTCGGAAAAATGGCGTGCACTATTTGTATGAATCCTGATGGGAAAGATGTTAAAATGGTAAGTTAACTAGAAGTTTTGACAACATCGCAATGGTGCTAATAAATAAGAACAATATTTCATATTTGATAAGGCCTCTCAATACTTTTGTATAGATTAATTAAATCAAACAGCTGTTTTACCTGACTGCCGAAGGAAGGTTGTTTATTTTGGGTGTTAATCGTCCCTAATCCTCTATAAACCTTGCTGAAATGATATGAATGCATTAAGGATATCTACAATTATAATAGAATAGAGAATAGAATTCTAATAATAAGAATAGAATATTCTATTCTAAGTTACAAACATTTTAAATGAGTAGGTATAGTTGTTAATTGATTAGATTATTTATCTACTATTCATTTGAACAATAACCTCACATAAGTAGGTGCACCTTAAATACTTATATTATACAAGTTTTGTCTAACGCTACTGCTCCACCATCGCGTCAAGTTGATATATTAACAGATGGTCAATATTTTAACGCGTTAACTTACTAACTGCCGGCATACGATAACTCGGGTGAAAGGAGCATAAGTTAAGTTTTATCGTATGAACATAGCGTCCGTGACCTCTCTATCAGATAGGTATTGTAGCAGTTACAGGACACAAGTGAACGGGTCCAGCCTGGGTTCTTATTAGTCATTTGTATGTTCATTATTGTAGCAGTTACAGGACACAAGTGAACGGGTCCAGCCTAGGTTCTTATTAGTCATTTGTATGTTCATTATTGTAGCAGTTACAGGACACAAGTGAACGGGTCCAGCCTGGGTTATTATTAGTCATTTGTATGTTCATTATTGTAGCAGTTACAGGACACAAGTGAACGGGTCCAGCCTGGGTTCTTATTAGTCATTTGTATGTTCATTATTGTAGCAGTTACAGGACACAAGTGAACGGGTCCAGCCTGGGTTCTTATTAGTCATTTGTATGTTAATTATTGTAGCAGTTACAGGACACAAGTGAACGGGTCCAGCCTGGGTTCTTATTAGTCATTTGTATGTTCATTATTGTAGCAGTTACAGGACACAAGTGAACGGGTCCAGCCTGGGTTCTTATTAGTCATTTGTATGTTCATTATTGTAGCAGTTACAGGACACAAGTGAACGGGTCCAGCCTGGGTTCTTATTAGTCATTTGTATGTTCATTATTGTAGCAGTTACAGGACACAAGTGAACGGGTCCAGCCTGGGTTCTTATTTGTCATTTGTATATTCATTATTGTAGCAGTTACAGGACACAAGTGAACGGGTCCAGCCTGGGTTCTTATTAGTCATTTGTATGTTCATTATTGTAGCAGTTACAGGACACAAGTGAACGGGTCCAGCCTGGGTTCTTATTAGTCATTTGTATGTTCATTATTTTTATCAGTTTATCTCGTTGGCACTTTGGTGTTTATATATGTCATTTACATGTGTTTTATTTTAATAGATGACATTTAAATAATATTTAGAGTATTGACAAAAATTTAGAAAATTCTCCGTAGTTTTTCTTGGTGCTCTTTTCTCTAACGGGGGCGTATTTCTGAAACACCGGCAGAGTCAGAAGAGTATTCCTTTTCTTGTGCGACAACTTACGAGTCGGCACATGTAAGAGACATTTAATTTGAAAGTCGAAGCTTACTTAGTTTTCCTAATTTTATTGATTTGATCTTTTTATATATATTTTTTTTTTCTCATTGTTCATGAGATGTTAAGTTTTGACTTGTAAAAGTGCTATTATTTAGCCTATATATACTTATTATAAAGCAATAAGAACGAATAAGTCTGTACAAAGAAGATAAATAAATAAAAAATGTCTATGGTACTTCAAATAAGCGAAATAATAACGAGAATATAACATTTTTTAAATTCTTGTCTGTCTGTTTGTTTGTTCGCGCATCACGTAAAAACTTCTTGACCGATTGCGATTTGGTTTTTACTGTTGGTGTAGGTACTTATTATCTGAATCCGACAAGTAGATGCCGAGCAATCGATAAAAACTCTTTGACGACTGAAAGAATTTTGATCAAATGTTAGTATATTGGTATTTTAGGTCTTGAAATAATACAAGAGAACTTTTATCCTAGAGAAATGAACACGCGTGCGAAGCCGGCGGGTATAGCTAGTGTACAAACATCTGTTTTAGTTATTATTCAAAGTCTGGGTGTTGTGTAGATAATGAGCCGGGCAACTAACCTCGATACATCGGGTTAAATTATTGTAATTTTTGTAGGGTAATCTAATTTAAAAAAATATTAAATACTGCCCATGTTACTCGCTGATAATGTAGCTTACCATAGAAGAAACAAAAAAATTTTTAAAATCGGTTCAGTATTTTTTAAGTTTATCCATTACAGACAAACATACAAACAATCAAATCTTTTCTCTTTATGATTAGTGTAAACTTGTTTTACTCGTACATTCGTACATACCTACTCATTTTCCGATTGCTGTGATGTGACGGGAAGGTCGCTCGCCGGATGGGTAGCTTTCTGCCCATACCATTAACATTGTCGCCCATATTTTCGGATAGCAAAATCATGCGCCTTGCACACTTAGTCACTGTCGGTATTTGCCGTCAAATAATTTCCAGCGAAAGAGACAAATCAGTGAGCCCATATTTTTTTAAAACATCTTACCTATGTCTGACGGGACGAGCGTGTCGATCGCTTGATGGTAAACGCTTCCGATAATAATAGCAGAAATTTCATTACCCGACTGTGGAGGGCTTCAGCCTAAACCGGTTTATGGGTTTTGATAAATGAGTTGTCATTGGACTCATCACGAGAGTAACATAAGACATATGAAGTGTCAATAAAACTAATATGGTGGCTTACAGCTGCCATATTGTATTTCCGACGGAACAAAAAATGACCAAAACCTATCGAGTGAGCTATCAAAATAAAGGTCTATAAAATACCGTTCCAAAAATAAACAAAGAATAAAAAAAAAATTTTTTTTTGACAATTCTAATAAGAGCTTTAAATTATTTTTTGTTTTATTCGCATTATTAATGAATACGACATTCATTAATAATAATGTATTAATCCTTGCTGTTTCGTTATTTCTAGCGGAAAGAGCGCGACACGATGGGCGAGGTGGAGGTGCCCGACGACAGGCTCTACGGCTCGCAGACCGTCCGCTCCGTCATGAACTTCCCTATCGGTGGCATCGAAGAACGCATGCCTGTAAGTATTTCTACAATTTATCCTGTGCTCTTCTCCTGACGAATCGATTTCGGAAGAATAGAATAGACACTAAAATAGAGTTGAGCAGGACACTTAACTTACCCAGGGGAAGTGGGTAGCAGGGAAAGCGAAGCGTTGGTCATCCGGAAACAAGATGGGCCGACTCTGACTGGATTATTATTAGACAGTCTTAGATTTGTTCTGTCTGTGGCTGACCTATGATCTTGTTGCGTATAAGTGCTAAGGCTCATATCATAGCACAAGTTAGCAGGTGTGGCACGGTCTGAGCCAGCTCCTCAATCACAATAATTTTTGAAGTGGTTTATGAATAGGTTATCTATATAAGATCGCGCATTACATAAAAACTGCTGGACCGATTGCGATGCGGTTTCCACTGTTGGGTAGCTTAGGGCTTGACTTAGGTATCTAAATACGATGATTAGATGCCGAGCAATCGATAAATAACTATTTGACGGCTGAACGAATTTTGAAGAAATGTAGTATATTGTACTTTATATGTATTTTTGGTCCTGGAATAACACGTATGGGCTACTTTTAACATTATCATTTTCTGTTTTTTGGCATTTTGACTCTCAACACTACTCTCATAATTATATTAATATTGATCTGTATTTATTTATTGTACACACAACATAATGTAAAAAAAATTGAAATAGATGCACAAAAAACATGTACATTATAAATTATTTTTTAAAAGGTTTAATTTTTTAATATAATATACTAGCAATTTTGCGGTCAATAATATTGTTTGAGAAATACATAACTAATACACGGTTTAATGTATGTATGTAATTCAAGTAAAAACTTAAATTTACTTATTTTATTGTTGTACACATTATTACGTGATTCGAAACCGCAAGTCATTCGACGCGTATGCACTCTAGCTAACAAATATTATTGTCAAATTGTAAGTGAAAACTGAGCAGAATTGTCGGCATGGCTGTTCGAATCAGTTAGTTTCCAAACTCCATTATGAACGGAAGTTAGAACAATGAACATTTTACTCGTGCATTATTTGGTTTTGCAACTGAGTCGCCAAGACAATGGATTTCATAAACATTGCAAAACGAACGTCAAACGTAACAAGTTCGGTTCTTAATGACTTTTTAATCTGTTTGTCAGCCAGGCTGCGTGTTGGCAAACTGTATCACAAACACCAGAAGCCGCACCAATGGCTTTTCTAAGTTATGTGCTGTACCTATTTGCAAAGTTTCATCAAAAAGCTCTCCATACAAACAGACAATGTTTCACTTTTATATATTAGTGACAAATGAGGTCGTTTAAGAGAAATCGGAGAAGACCTCGACTCGTGCCAAAAATGTAAGTTCGCATTGCAATTCAACAAGGCAGTGCGCTTGCATTTTGGGTACGGTGCTGAATGGTACAGACCGAGTGCATTTGATGAATTTTAACAAGTGTTATGGCATAAAGCTGACCTACTTTCAGTATTGATTTAGTTGTATTTGTGCCTGGTTTTTCGAGCTCTCTATCCAGAAGATTAGGACCCGGATGAGCATGACCAGTTAAAGAGTCAGTTAGCATTCATGTTGTGCGACTTGTGCCAGCTACAGTATAATTCTTTCTCCATTCTTTAACAGATCTTGGTGCCAACCGCCAACTCGATTGCGTTGTTTTTTTGTGACAAATGCTTTTATTTTTAGAATGATTGTTGGCATTTAGCGAATTTTATTTATTTACTAGCTGAGCCCGCGGCTTCGCACGCGTGGTTCTAGTTTAAAAGTACTCTATGTGCTATTCCAAGATCTACAATACCAATATACCAACATGTGGTAAAAAATCCTTTAGTCGTCAATAAGTTTTATATCGATTGCTCGGCATCTAATCATCTGATTCCAACAGTGAAAATCGCATCGCAATCGGTCCACTAGTTTTAAGTGAAGCGCGTACGTTCTCTTCGCTGTACTGATTTTTTGGTACTGCTTATTATAAGTACAGATTTTTCGGCCATTTACTATTAATTTGGAACTTTATTACCTGCATGTTAAGGTATTTATAGCATCGAGAGCTTGTGCCGAAACCATAATGCCCATACAAATATGCCCTTTTGTGGATAAGGCTTTACTAATAATTATTAAAATTATTTAAATGGTATATATAGTATACATAAAGCCTGATCAAACATGTTTGGCAATACTAATATCACACATACATAAGCGTAATCAGAACTTTATTTTTAATACTGAATGGTTACAAGTCAGATAGTTTCCCGAAATCTAGGTACATTTTAAGTGTTTGTGCGAGCTCTTTGCTACTGACTACAGTAAAGGGCTTGGCTATAAACGTGGCTACGACGGCACGAATCTGTCTGCACGAACTTTTATAAATATTGTTTTAATTTTTTTCTCCTTTTTTTCCTTCCTTGAGTATGTCATACTCACCTGTATGTTACACCTGTATGTCCCTGTATAGCTGTACTACATTACCTGCACCATGCACACCTGTTAGCCAATCATGACATGGATGACCTTACGCACGCAGCGCAATGAAACTAAATGAAAGAAATCATACAACGAAACGTGTTTGCCTTCAGCCTGTCGAGTAACAGATGCTGTTACGCTCGACCTATAAAATGTTTGCCGATATAATGCAACTTAAATAAGTTATTTCACGGACCGATAACGTTACGTATGACTGCTGATAACGAAGCTTTTCAGCATTGTTGAGTTTAATGCGCCTGTTGACAAGCCCTACTTATCTGGAATGGTCGTTATTTTTGTACTTGTTATGTAACAGTGTCGAGTGTGTAATGTACCTTTAATTATGTTACTTTACTAACACAGTAGTTTTTTAATAGTCACACCGTTTGACCGCTATCTCGATTGATGTTAAGCGATGATGCGGTTGAAAATTGAGCTTTTTTGCATAATAATTGCACCTGTTTACTCTCGTCTTGAAGACTTCAAAATTATAATCATCGGGAGAAAAGACTCAAGCAGATCGCTGACGGTATTCTACGGATTGCACTATGGAGAGTGTGCACGTTAAATGCACCTCCTGATTCCTGTATCACCTTGGTTTAAATACCTCGTATCGTAAGCGCTTACGCTTCTTCATTTATTATAAGAATTGCAAAGAGTGGAATGATCTGCCCTCGTCAGTGTTTCAGGTAAATCATAACCCAGGTGTGTTCAAATCTAGAGCAAATAGTATCTGCTAGGCAAGCGTGCTACACTTCGACCACATCGTCGCTTTCCATCAGGTGAGATCGTGCTCACACGATTCCCTAAAATAAATATGTCAATGTCCCATTCCTTGACCGTCCGGATTATGGAGGTTGAAGTAAAACGTTTGGGGCGAAAAGGAGAAATGGATGACACGATTGTGTTCGTCTAGTCGTATTATAATAGAAAGGGAAATGTATGTGTAACGTCGATGCTCCCCTCAAGGCTCTGCTCTGGAGTAACTCAGAAGAAGTGATGAGGACGTTCACCGCATTTAATCCGACTGTTTTGTTTCGAGTTTGAGAAGTGCTTTTACGATATTATTTTTATTGACTTTAACAAAAACTTTAGCCACATTTTTTATATTTACCGCTATATAGTTTATTAAAAATCTTCCTTGACCTATTTTAGAAATGGTGTGCAATATATTTGAATTGAGTGGACTACATTACAATGTTATTTTATTACAGTACCCCGTGATCGTCGCTTTCGGTATATTGAAGAAGGCCGCCGCCAAAGTCAACATTGAATTTGGTCTGGACAAGAAAATTGGTAAGCAATATTTGTTTTACATAACGCTAATATTATAAATGCAAAAGTAACGCTGTCTGTTGTTATTCACGAATAAACGGCTGAACTAATCGAGTTGAAATTTAGCGAGGAAAGAGTTACTATCAAGAGGAAGGACAAGCTATTTTCTTTGTAGTTATTATCACGGAATAATGTCCACGCAGGCAATGCCGCTGGTTGCACCTTTTCTCGAGCCCGGTACTTACGCAATATCGCGTAATTTAATTGTTCTAAGCAAATAAACTCTTAAACTACGGCACGGAAGGATTAATATATGCATTAGCGAACCTAGGCGAGAAAACTAAGCAGGTTTTGGGAGATTCTAGTATATTTCGTTTTTTTTTCCTGCCCTCGTCAGTGTTTCCGGTAAATTATAACCCCGGTGTGTTCAAGTCAAGAGTGAATAGGTATCTACTAGGCAAGCGTGCTACACCTTCGACCACATCATCGCTTTCCATCAGGTGAGATCGTAGTCAAACGATTGCCTAGTCGGTAATAAAAAAAAAAAAAAAAATTGTAGGTACATACAGCTCTCCTCATCCGTTTTCTTCCGGCCGCTTTTCGCAGGTCGGCACTCCACCTGGCCACCGGGCGTCCTACATTACGTTTGCCTAAACGTGGTCTCCACTCAAGAACTCGTCTATCCCAACGGTTATCGGTTCTTCGGGAAATGTGACCAGCCCACTGGCACTTTAGCCTGCTTATCCTTAGAGCTATATCGGATACCTTGGTTCTCTGTCGGATATCTTCATTACGAATCTTGTCTTTAAAACGTTATATTGACCACCCACCTCGGCCTGCTGCATCTTTGCACTATTACCAGGCCTGTCTCACTCGGATGTACTTGCGCGCGCAAATTTTTTGTAACGCCCGCCTTTCTCTATCCGTGGTTTGCCGCGACTTAAGCGTTAGAAAGTGAGACGCATATATTGAAAGAGAGGAGGCCTATACCCAGCACTGGGTGGACACAGGCTGAGTAGATAGAGGTAGACTACTGTGATATTTAATTTGATAAGGATTATACAGTTTAGCACAAAGAGCTCTAGAATATTGTTTTTTTGTTAGGTACTGAAAAGCATTTCTTTCTGTACATAGTTCTGGATACATATTATAGTATTTTTATAGACCTTATTGAGCAGTACAATCTTTTTATGCATTAATTTAATATAGATCTATTGATATTCGCGGCGTACGAAAAATCCACTACCGAGATAGAAGGTTTATTTTCCTACTTCGTTGAGAAAATTTGCAGTAGATCAGCTAAATTTATACAAAAGCTTATTAATTTTACTTTAAAACTTTCCTTTTCAATCATCCTACGCCCAAGTGAAAAACGGAACAAAATTAGTTAAGTATTTTCTAAGATATTTATGGACAGACAGAGAGATGCGTTTGGTGACTTCATGACAATTAGGTCTATTATCAAGATGCAAGATTTTGTTCGGTAAATAGTATTGAATAAGCGCATAGTGAGTATCGAAGCTCTGCATGTGTTGTTACGAGCTGGGGCTCGGATAAAATTAATTTATTTCAAATTATTCACTAAAATAAACTAAACTAACAAATTACACCAAATCACTTTTGAACTCTACTGTATAGTGTACACATTCAACTATAGCACTGTCTATTCTCTGAATGACTTTGATCGCACTCGTATCTGAGCCGAAACTAAACTGACTCACGCAGTCGATGCGCGCCTTATCCTGACGCGCACGTCCCTTGCTTTCTGGAAAGTACTTGTAGGCACAAGCACATTGCCTCATCCAGTAGCCAGTACCTGAACATTCCAGATCGACCAGTGTAACCTTATACTAGAGGCGCCATCTAGTATTTGAGTACCTACAAGATCTCACGTAGAAGTTAGATAGCGTCGACCGGCGTAACAGTACTAATCTGTTTAACAGCTGAAGCCATCATGAAGGCATGCGAAGACGTGATATCCGGGAAGCTGTACCGCGAGGGACACTTCCCACTCGTCATCTGGCAGACCGGCTCCGGCACTCAGTCCAATATGAACACAAATGAGGTTAGTGTCGTATCACGGAACATTGTTATGTCAACAACAATACGAATTTATGTTCCTTCTACTTTTATCGAAAATTAATGCCTAAAATGACTCCATGAATAGTCCATAAAATACTTTTATCTTAGAAAATTCCACGCGGGTACATATAGTATAATATAAGTATGGATTTATATGATTTCCCAATGATATGAATTTAAACTTTCCGTCCAACTTCAGGCTTTATTTATTTCCTTATTATGCAAAAAGAGTATGCATAAGCCTACATCTACCACGTCTTTTTAATAAATTGTTCCACAGACGATAGCTTTTATTCTGGCATTGGTTCAAGGTGATCGCCAACCGCGCCATCCAACTGCTGGGTGGCAAGCTCGGCAGCAAGGACCCCGTGCATCCCAACGACCACGTCAACAAGTCGCAGAGCTCCAATGACACATACCCCACCGCCATGCACATAGCAGTTGCCATGGAGCTGCGCGACCGGCTCATGCCGGGCCTCGTGACGCTACGAGACACGCTCGAAGCCAAGTCCAAGGAATTCGACAAGATCATCAAGATCGGCAGGTGAGTCACTAAGAGGACGCACAACTAGCGTCGAAAACTATTCGAAGTGTAGAATAAGTTCTACAACTGTTGTGGTGTGGCACATAACTACCCCACCCCACAGACATGCACGTTGCCTGAACCTTAACTTTCGCGATTTGGACAAGTTACATCTCATTTAAATGGGACATAAATAAACTCAAAGTAAATGTGGGCTGATAAACTCTGGCTCCAGCTAACTCTCGCGATAGCGAATAGACAGTTCAAATGTACAGTTAAAGCGCATTGTATAGTAAAAACTGAAGGCTACATGCCTTTCAGTTAAGCACTGTCTTCACCGTTACCGTCCCTGTCACTGACACTGACCCTCCGTCTTGCCTGCGCGGTTCTCAAGTAAATGTACTAGCCGAGAACTGTACAGTCCAATTTTTGCAAATCACGAGCTTACCAATGTGGACTCATTAGTACATGCGCGAAAGCAAGACGGAGTGTATAGACGGGACTTAACGAATAAATAAGTTTTTCGTTGACAAGCAACGTTATATTCCAGGACCCACTTGATGGACGCGACGCCGCTGACGCTAGGGCAGGAGTTCAGCGGGTATGCGGCGCAGATGACGTACAGCATCCAGCGCATTTGCACCACGCTGCCGCGCCTGCACTACCTGGCGCTGGGCGGCACGGCGGTCGGCACCGGACTCAACACACGCATCGGGTTTGCTGAGAAGTGCGCCGCCGAGATAGCCACCCTCACCGGTACGTAACTGAATGGTGGGCGGGCGGTAATATGTGGTCTTTGAAATTCACAGCGTGTACCCCGGCCCCCCAATGTCTTGATAAGTTATCTGCGGATTTGCCATCGCACCGTGCATCAGTGCGCACGTTAAGTGCGGTTGCTAACAAATTGATGAAAGTCGCAGAGCCACGTGAGACGCCCAATGTCTGCCTGAAAAAAAGAACGACTTAAGCAGCGCACGCTAAAAATCCTTCGTTATTTTTTCCGATTTGCGAGAACCTAATCAATCTAAAACCAGGGGCGCTAATTTACACAAAACATAAATGAATCAAACATTAAAACGTCCCTAAAACCAGCCTTTAAGTTTAAGATTAGCGCTACAGAAAGATGATCGTCTGGTACTTCCTTTTAATTAAACTATTTATTTATACATAGTATCCCCAAAAGTTATCACCATCATCATCAGCCTATACTTGTCCACTGCTGGACGTAGGTATCTTTTAATGCACGCTACTAAGATCGGTCTTCGGGTCTCGGCGCCCATTTTCTTCCATCCGTTTTTCGCAGGTTGTCTCTCCACCTGGCCACAGGGCGTCCTACACAATGTTTGCCTAAGCGTGGTCTCCACTCAAAAACCTGTCTACCCCCTCGGTTCTTATGGAAATGTGACCAGCCCACTGCCACTTCAGCTTGCTTATCCTTATAGCTATGTCGGTTACCTTAGTTTTCTGTCGGATCACTTTATTTCGAATCTTGTCCTTCAGAGAAACTCGAAGCATAGCTCTCTCCATAGCTCGCTGAGCGACATTAAATTTGTGGACTAGTCTTACCGTGATTGTCCACGTATATCCATAGGTCTAAGACGAACTGATGTCCAGGCACTGTGGTATGGACGACGAGAAGACTTAACGCAGCTTGCCGAATGTTGCCCAACCCAGCTGAATTCTTCTGTTAGCTTTCCTCTCAAAGTTGTTCTAGCCCAATCGCTTAATTTGCCCAATAAGTACACCATTGACGTAAATCGGTTCCGGGTCAATAAATAAATATAAATATATTCAGGACAATTCACACCAATGGAGAACACAAAAGGGTCAAAATATTACTATCAAATACACCTCAAATCAGAGCGTAGATCATGTACATTACATTAGTTTTTATTTCACTTCAATACATGCAGTATTTCCGAAGTTAAACGACGAGAAGAATAAGCCCTTTTTTTGAATTTCCGAGATTACGCGCGCTCATACTATGACGTCACACCCCCGTTCAGCCCGCGACCGCGACACGGCGCGGCACTCCGTCCTGTGCGTTGATCCTACTAAATTACGCGCGTCTGGTTTATTTTGTTTAGATCGTCTTCGTTTTCCTATTACTTACCTATAGTGTGCCTGTATTTCAAAGAAATAATATAAATTATCCTTTATATCCGATTATACTAAAGTTACACGTGAAACTAAAGTGAAACGTGTAGTGTGTAGAATGGAAGGAAATTTTCTAAAAGGTCAGTCGGACAATCTGCCAATAGTGGATAGTTTGATGGTGGCACAATATTTCATGAAGAATCAAGATTTTACGGCTGCCGAAATTCGTGGAATAAAGATGAAAAGATATGTATGTTCTAAGTAATCTCTCGGGTAAACTTAAACCAAACTGAATATGTGTGCGTATAAATATAATATTAGGTAGGTATTTGCCTACTTAGAAAACTGATAACTACGTAAATACCTACTAGGACTTACCTACATCTGTATATGGGTAAATAGTGTCATTTTCTTAAAGTTTAACTAATAAAACACATAAAATAATCATTATAGCCAAGAACCATGTCGTTTACGTCAGCTTTCAAATATAAAAAACCAAAGCTAAATCGGTCCATTCGTTTGAAAGATACGATTCTAACCCCCCTTTTTTCAACTCCCCCCTCTATATAGCTTAGAACCATAACAATCAAATCAGTTTTCAAACATAAAAAAACCTCATCAAAATCGGTCTATTTGTTTGGGAGCTACGATCATCACCTCCATCTCCACAAGTAGGTACAGCAGTGCGCTTTAGTTTTAGGGCCTATTGAATCAACTCTTTTTACGGCTGTCATCCACTTTTTGCTCATTTTTGGGTCCTCAGGCACATAACTAAAGAGTTTACCAGGTGTTTTAACTGTTGAATTGAAGCACCGAGGCACAATACAGTATTTATTTTCCATTTTTACCACAGGAAACTTTATAATGTTGATATTTATTGCGCAGCGGCGTACGAACGAGAGCGCGACTGTTGAATGACCGGTGGTGTGACGTCATCGCCTAGTGAGCGCCCGCCCGTGTTTTTTAAAACCTTCGGCTGGAAATACGCACTTTGATCGTAAATATCTCAGCCATTTTTTAAAATATGAAAAAGAGTAAAAACGCAGTTTTTCTAGTAATTTTTTGTAGATTTATTTGGCATGTAAAGTAATAAACGTTTGTCAGACCCATTACCTAGCCCCAAACTAGTATACACTGTACTTTGCATACTAGATAAAGGATAAACATACTTAGATATGAATATTACACCCATGACTCGCACATAAACATTTCTGCTCATCACACCTTGCGGGATTCGAACCCGCGACCGTTTTTATTTCGTAGTTATTGTCTCTAGACACTAGACAAACCGCTCGACAAATCAATAAGATGGTCAATAAGATCGTTAAACATGATCTTGGTCTTATCTATGTTCATTCCGAGACCGATGCGTCGAGATGCGTGGTTGGTCAGCATATTTTGGAAGTCATGCAGCGACTCCGCCATTAGAACTATATCATCGGCAAATCGTAAATGTGAGATGTTCTCGCCATTGTATTTAATACCCATTCCTTTGCAATCCACCTTCTTAAATATATCTTCCAAGGCATTAGTGAACAGTTTCGGGGATATAATTTCCGTGGCACAACTGCATGGCACTACCAGTTGTGCCAAAGGGAAACATATTATACCAATGACACAACCAAACAATGCCAGTAGTGCCATAGGGAATTGCTATTCCCTTAGACACTACCAGTTGTGCCAAAGGGAAATATGTTATACCAATGACACAACCAGTAGTGCCATGGGGAATTGCTATTCCCTTAGACACTACCAGTTGTGCCAAAGGGAAATATGTTATACCAATGACACACCAAACAATGCCAGTAGTGCCATGGGGAATTGCTATTCCCTTAGACACTACCAGTTGTGCCAAAGGGAAATATGTTATACCAATGACACAACCAAACAATGCCAGTAGCGCCATAGGGAATTGCTATTCCCTTAGACACTACCAGTTGTGCCAAAGGGAAAAATGTTATACCAATGACACATCCAAACGATGCCAGTAGTGCCTTGGGGAACTGCTGTTTCCTTAAGCACTAACTGTTGTGCCAAAGGGAAGTTTAAAAAACGAGACAAAATAGGGAAAAAACTCACGAAAACCCTATCCTAGGTTGGGAATTCAGGCGACGGACTAGTGGTCACACCGTTTTGTCAAAACATCCCCCTGTCTCACTCCCCTGCACAGTTGGATATGTCTAGACTGCTGGTTTTGTACTTGGGCACTCATAGTCACGGCGTCATACAGAAACTTCAGCACTACGTTGTGTCCAGTCCACTTGACAACGCTGCAAACACTCCAGAACCGCCCAGGTTTCAACGGAGTCAAAAGCCTTCTCATAGTCCACAAAAGCAAGACACCGGGGATGTTTATACTCTTCAGACTTCTATATAACCTGCCTCTCTGTGTGTATGTGTTCTATGGTGCTAAATACTCAGCGTAACCCGGCCTTTTCAAAAGTCCCTCGAAAACAACTTATAGGACTTGGCTAAAGAGTGAAATAGGTCGGTAGTTCTTTAAAAGGGTTTTATCCACTTTTTTAAAGAAGAGTATTACCAAACTCCTGCTCCACGCCTCTGGAGTTCTCCCACTGTAAATAACGGTGCTAAATAACCCCTGAAGCTCCCGAAGTACGGGTTTCCCCCCTGCTTTCAAGAGCTCCGAAGTTATACCATCCTCACCGGGGGCCTTTCCATTCTTAAGTTGTTTGAGCGCCATCTCAATCTCGTCTAGGCTAATGTCGGGCAGAAGCCGTCTAAATTACTAATTTTCCACTTATTCTGCAGGCATTCCGTTCGAGACCGCCCCAAACAAGTTCGAGGCGCTGGCTTGTCACGACTCCATGGTAGAAGTAAGCGGCGCGCTGAACACTATCGCCGTCTCCCTCATGAAGGTCGCCAATGATATCCGCCTGCTGGCGTCCGGGCCGCGCTGCGGGCTTGGCGAGATTGCACTGCCGGAGAACGAGCCGGGCTCCTCCATCATGCCGGGTACGTCTCTGATCTGTCGCCACCGTAACTAGATCGACATCCACCTGCTGGCGTCCGGGCCGCGCTGCAGACTCGGCGAGATCGCATTGCCTGAGAACGAGCCGGGCTCCTCCATCATGCTGGGTACATTACTAGATCGACATCCGGCTGATTTTTCTCAGTTAAGAGAATTACCATCGCTCCATGTCGGCTGTCGGTCCCGGCTGTTATTGATTATAGCAGTTGTTTAGCCATGTCAGAGGCCCTTGGGTGACTAACTCCGACACCAGAGGCTAGCACTAACCTCATAAGACAAGTGAGCAAGTTCGGGGCGATCCACTAGATTAATTTAATATAATTTCAGGCAAAGTGAACCCGACCCAGTGCGAATCGCTGACCATGATCGCGGCGCAGGTGATGGGCAACCACGTGGCGTGCACCATCGGCGGCAGCAACGGACACTTCGAACTCAACGTGTTCAAGCCTATGATAGTGGCCAACGTTCTCCGCTCCATCCGGCTCATTGGTAAGGAACAAAGTGAACCCGACCCAGTGCGAAGCGCTGACCATGATCGAGGCGCAGGTGATGGGCAACCACGTGGCGTGCACCATCGGCGGCAGCAACGGACACTTCGAACTCAACGTGTTCAAGCCTATGATAGTGGCCAACGTTCTCCGCTCCATCCGGCTCATTGGTAAGGAACAAAGTGAACCCGACCCAGTGCGAAGCGCTGACCATGATCGAGGCGCAGGTGATGGGCAACCACGTGGCGTGCACCATCGGCGGCAGCAACGGACACTTCGAACTCAACGTGTTCAAGCCTATGATAGTGGCCAACATTCTCCGCTCCATCCGGCTCATTGGTAAGGAACAAAGTGAACCCGACCCAGTGCGAAGCGCTGACCATGATCGAGGCGCAGGTGATGGGCAACCACGTGGCGTGCACCATCGGCGGTAGCAACGGACACTTCGAACTCAACGTGTTCAAGCCTATGATAGTGGCCAACGTTCTCCGCTCCATCCGGCTCATTGGTAAGGAACAAAGTGAACCCGACCCAGTGCGAAGCGCTGACCATGATCGAGGCGCAGGTGATGGGCAACCACGTGGCGTGCACCATCGGCGGTAGCAACGGACACTTCGAACTCAACGTGTTCAAGCCTATGATAGTGGCCAACGTTCTCCGCCCCATCCGGCTCATTGGTAAGGAACAAAGTGAACCCGACCCAGAGCGAAGCGCTGACCATGATCGAGGCGCAGGTGATGGGCAACCACGTGGCGTGCACCATCGGCGGCAGCAATGGACACTTCAACTCAACGTGTTCAAGACTATGATAGTGGCCAACGTTCTCCGCTCCATCCATAAACAAAAATCATTATATGATGAGCCGTTTCCCTATATGTAAATAAATTTACTAATTTACACTCATATCGTAAAATCCGGATTATGAACTCAAAAATAACGGCATAATGACGTACATTACGCACGGCTCGTGTCTAATAAGAAAAAAAATACATAACACTGTTTTTTGAACTAAACAATGACATCAGTGTTAATGAGGAGAATTGACTCCACCTGACATCACGGAAACAGCAACGAGCATGACGAACGAGCTTTTACAAAAAATAAATAGAAAATATTACGATATATATTTTTTCATTAAAGTAAGTTCCTATTGCATGAGTATAGATAAACGGCACATCGCTAGTTATTAATACACTCAAGTGATACTATTCAAAAACTCGCCTACTCGTGTTTTTATACCCCTTGTTATGCAACCGTTTCATAAACTACTATTATTTCATCCAAAACAGAAGACGTTGTATCTGTCTAACAGAAGGCGTTGTATCTGTCAAACAGAAGGCGTTGTATCTGTCAAACAGAAGGCGTTGTATCTGTCAAACAGAAGGCGTTGTATCTGTCAAACAGAAGGCGTTGTATCTGTCAAACAGAAGGCGTTGTATCTGTCAAACAGAAGGCGTTGTATCTGTCAAACAGAAGGCGTTGTATCTGTCAAATGTTTATTTCCCACAGAGTAATTTAGTAGTTGTTGTTTTGTTTGTTGTTGCCTCTGATTTTTTGTGTATAGTATATACAAATTATAGTGATTTTACAAATAGAGCTTTTATTGTTAAATTATAGATTAAAAGTTGTAATATAAATTTAAAATACGCATTTGTACGGTCATAACAAGTAAAACACAAGACGCCTAATCATGTACATAGATACATTTCCAGCTGGTGACATTATGATTACAGTAGAAAAGTGATACTTGTAGTTTATAGTATACGACGCCATCTGTTCTACATTTGAGAACTATTTTTATAATAGAAACGTTGTTTGCCTATTAGGAAAGGAGCGTTTTGCCGTAATTACCGCGCTTGGCATGCGTCTTGGTGATCGGAGTACTTGGTGATCGCAGTACTTGGTGATCGCAGTACTTGGTGATCGCAGTACTTGGTGATTGCAGTACTTGGTGATCGCAGTACTTCATGATTGCAATACCTGGTGATCGCAGTACTTGGTGATCGCAGTACTTGGTGATTGCAGTACTTGGTGAACGCAGTACTTGGTGATTGCAGTACTTGGTGATCGCAGTACTTGGTGATTGCAGTACTTGGTGAACGCAGTACTTGGTGATTGCAGTACTTGGTGATCGCAGTACTTCATGATTGCAATACCTGGTGATCGCAGTACTTGGTGATCGCAGTACTTGGTGATTGCAGTACTTGGTGAACGCAGTACTTGGTGATTGCAGTACTTGGTGATCGCAGTACTTCATGATTGCAATACCTGGTGATCGAAGTACTTGGTGATCGCAGTATTTGCTGATCGTAGTAGATCATGATCGCAGTACCCGATAAGAGATATAGAGATGAAGACGTTTTGAATGATGGCTGCCTGTGGGGACGGATGCTGCTTGTGGGGACTGGTCCAGCATAGTTTCATAATTTTATTTGTATTTTTATTATTTTTATGTGTGGTGATTGTGGGATGTCTCATTGGCACTTATTTTTTTTTTTACTTTTCCATGTATATGTTATAGAAAAGGAAATTAAAAAAAAACCCTCGTGAGCAATGAAATTGACTCAGCTCCTACTCTCGAAATCAAAGCAGTTTTTTTTTTCTGTGATAATTAGTTAATTTAAAAATTTAATCGATTATTTGAAAGCTGAAATCATGAGGTCTTAAAAATAATCGTAAAAAACTGACACTTATTACTGAAAATGCGTAGGTATAGTAAGAATTAATTCATGAAATATTGCTCTCCTCGTTACGCCAAGTTTCGCGCCGCGAATGCCTACAAAACGCCGAAAAGGAACGTATTTAATAATTATTCAATAACTAACATGACAATATTTAAAGCAGGTACCTCCTTTCTAACAAATAAATATGAATTAAATTTGACTGCGCGTTCATGAATTACAACTAAGTTTACATTTTGACTTTCACCCCTCTCCTAAGGGAACCAAATATCGGGATGAAAAGTATCCAATGTCATACCTCGTAGTATGAAATCAACTCATACCAAGTTTCATTTGAATTCATTCAGTAGTTTTAGTAGCGGTCAAGATACAGACAAGCAGACAGACAGACCAGACAGACAAAAAATAAAAAAAACAATGTTTTGGCTTCAGAATCGAATATGGAGTACCCTCCGAAAAATAATAATATTACTTCAAGCTTAACATCGTTTTGGACACGTAACCCGCAGGAACCCTTCATTTTTTTCGGGATAAAAAGTATCCTTAATTTGAACCCATCATATAAACTATGACTGTGCCAAGTTGCATCAAAATCCGTCCTTTAGTTTCAGCGTGTTTCGTGTTCTTTTAAATAACTTTCAACCAATACCCTGCAGGTATTTTTTTTTGAAAAGTATCCAATGTCCTACCTCGTAGTATGAACTCAATTCATACCAAGTTTCATTTAAATTCATTCAGTAGTTTCGGCGTGATGCCTAGCCAAGATACAGACAGACAGACAGACAGACTGAAAGATAGACAGACATTGTTGTTGTTGTTAATTGTTATTACATATTTTCACGATTGCGCGCTTGAGGTCTTGAATCGATTTCATTGCTCGCGAGTGTAAAAAGTAAAAAAAAAAATTTGTAAAATAATATCTCCGTAGAGTTTCTTGGTGCTCTCTTCTCTAACGGGGTCTATCCGAAGCGCCGTTAGAGTTAGAGTCAGAATGGTATTTCCTTTTCCTGTGCGAGATTCGAGATTCAACTCTGAGTCGGCACATGTAAGGGAAATTTCCTTTTCAAACTCAAAGCATACTTAGTTTACGTAATTATATTGATTTGATCTATTTATAATAACTGTGTTTTTCTCTTTGTTCATGATATGTTAAATTTTGACTTGTAAAAGTGCTAATATTTTGCCTATTTACAATAAATACTTTACTTCGAGTTTGTTTATTTACCAGGTGACGGCTGCACGGCATTCAACAAGAACTGCGCGGTCGGCATCAAGGCCAATGAAGCTATCATCACTAAACTCATGCAGGAGTCGCTCATGTTGGTCACTGCACTCAACCCGCACATCGGATACGATAAGGTAACTTCTCTGACTATATCGCACACCCACTGAAAACTGCTTTAACACACAGTTCTACCAGGCTGCGGATATAGTCCACTATAGATACTAGTGGATATAGTATCTATAGTGGACTATATCCGCTATGTTACTAATCATGATATATTCCCAACGGCCCCCATTAACGTCCCCATTAATGGGGCAAATTTAAAATTAAATTCCCACCTGCCCCATTGTTCACGCCAATGGGGTAGGTAGGAATTTAAATTTCTCTGCCCCATTAATTGGGCCTTTGGGAATATACCCTAATCATCATTAAAATTGATTCCAGTCTGCTCAAATCGCGAAAACAGCTCACAAGGAAGGCGCCACCCTCAAGGAAACGGCGATCAAACTAGGCCACTTGACGGCCGAACAGTTCGACCAATGGGTCAGACCAGAGAACATGCTTGGACCCAAGTAAACCCACACAAATAAGTTGTCTAAGTCTTTGAGTGAAAAGATAACGAATCGATATCGAGTTTAAAATCAATGTGTGATTTTACAAGCGTAAATAAACATGAAACTGTTTTGTCTGTCTAGTTTAGTACATTACACTATAGTTACAATGAAATTGTAGCCAAGTGCCTCCCACGCACTCTTGATATTTCCATACAGAATTATAGAAATGCTGTTAAACTTATTGCCAATAAGTCATATGTTTCCCGAAATTCATCAAAAAATGGCATAGAGCCTC
Source organism: Alsophila aescularia (assembly GCA_946251855.1). Lineage (NCBI taxonomy): Eukaryota > Metazoa > Arthropoda > Insecta > Lepidoptera > Geometridae > Alsophila > Alsophila aescularia. The sequence continues at coordinate 58,363,148 of OX276381.1, forward strand.
TAAAAAAAAGGGCGTGACGAACCGTTACCTAAATAGTTTCAAGGCATTGATTGGGGTTGGGAGTTCTTTAGCGGCAATGTTTTTATAGCATGGCTACGCTGTAATTTAAAAACTTTGATTTTAAACCAAATGTACATAAACTAATAACATAATATAAAATGCCTATTCAACAAAATGTTTTTTCTAGGTTTGAAAACATTATTATATTTATACTCCAGATAGTCTGAGTTTCAAAACTTTATTTTTTTCTTCTTATCAGACGTTTAGTTTCGATCCGATTTAAATGAAAATGAAAGGGATTTGTATGAAGATGGTTAATTTCCGAGAGCTTCCACAACGCCCTTAAACTTTCCGCGCCGTTGTTTACTAGTTTCATTACTTAGAAATTACGCGACAGATTAAATCGTGAGGTACATTGAAATTTCGTGTCAGCCGTCTTTGGAAGTCGCATTTTCAATCAAGGGCGTTATTAGACTTTTTTTTTATTTCGCAGTGTTGGTTGTATTATTTACAGTTCTATAGTATTAATCGGAATTAATAATTAAGAAAATAAAATTGAAAATTGATTTATCCTGTCTTGCTTAAATAATATTAACTGTTACAGCAGGCTTTTAATATTAGACTTTTTTTTTTGCAAAATTTCTATACAAGATTATTTTTGATAATATGACAATGGTTAATTTAATTTTTTAATATTGTTTAAAATTATAACGTAATGAATCAACATGCATTTATGTTTACAAGTACATTTACCGAAATGTTGTAAAAAGTTTTGTAAAATTGACGTGAATTCTCGTTATGTTCCGTTTTAGGATAGTGTATGTCTATTTCGGGTGTACCTGTATTCTGTAATGTTTTACCTACTTAAAAATGTTAATTTATTAAGTTACAAATAAAGATGTATAATAATATTCATCGTTTCCTTTGTTCCTTCCTTTTGGAAATTGTATGGTTTACAAAACAAACGGAATCGCGATAAACATACAATAAACATATCAAATGAAACATTAACACTTCACAAGTAGTTGTCTATGCTGCAAACCAAACAATGGCCATCAACTCATCATCAATTATTTCTCTTGTGAATTAGATTTTCTGTAGTGTTGTATCGGCTAACACCTGTAACTGTTAGAAACCAATAAGCGTGCATGCTAAAATGCACGCTCTTTGCCCGTAAAAAAATATTGTCGATGGTTATACAACAAAAATATTATAGACCAGTGTGTTACTGTTTGAGAAATAAATATTTTACATGGTCCGGTTGTATATTTTACATGGTCCGGTTGTATATTTTGCATGGTCCGGTTGTATATTTTTAAATTGTTTGAATCACAAACAAGGCTCAAAATTAAAGTGTTAGGTATTTTTTTCTAAACAAGTCAACCGGACTACGAAAGAAAAAAAAACTTCCGTAATTCGGTCAGTTCCATAGTCGAACAAATAGTAGAACAGTTTGGACTAGCCCAACTGTACATATAACGAAACTGAAACTGTATCTATAACGAAACTCATTGGTAGACAAATATCAACTCTAATTCGCGGCATCTAAGTGCAATTTAGCATGCATGCTTGTTGGTTTCAAACAGCTATAGGAATTTGCTAATACATCCACACTAATATATAAAAGTGAAACGTTGTCTGTTTGTTTGGGGAGCTTTCACGGCAAAACGGCTGGTTTTATTTACGAAAGTTTGTAAATAGGTACTGTATCCTATGTGGGTAAAATATAGACCAACATAGGATATAGGTACTAATTTCATTTTTTTTTTTGGAAAATGGTAAGTTACCGTTGGAAAACGGGAAATTACTTTGTGTGTGTACTGACGGATTAAACTCGACGTTTTATGCGTAGGTATTATACAATATAGAAACCCAGAATATGATACTTTCATCCCCCCGGAAAATGGTAAGTTACCGCGGGAAAACGGGAAATTATTTTTATGTGAACTACCGGAAACTTGACGTTTTAGACGTAGGTAGACAAGTCGATTGCAACGCGTGCGCACGCGCAGTATGCGCGTAGTGCTGCGCGTGGTAACTTTGGCGCGCGCGAGCAAGGTAGTAGTTAGGATACTTTCATCCCGGAAAAGGATTATTGCCGAAAATGGTGAGATACCGAGGGAAAACGTGTTGTTTTTTTATGTTCTCTGTATAACCAACTGTATATTGTATTCAACACGTACTATAAGAATCCCCACTAATACATAAAAGTGAAACGTTCTTTGTTTGTAGTTGGACAACGACACTCCTAGTAAAGGCCCGTAGTCCAACTACTTGGACCACTGCCCTGAAACGGCTTTATACTATAACGGCTTTATCAAATTTAATGTTTTTTTTAAATGTAGATGCTGTATACCTGTAGACCAAATAGGATAAATGCGCGCACAAAGCCGCGGGGCTCAGCTAGTAGGTACCTAGGTAATATGAACGCCCTATTCATAATATTGGACATCATCATTATCATCAGCCTGTAATTGTCTCTCTGTAATTGTAGGCCTCTCTTATAGCACGCCACTGAACTCGGTCTTTAAAACGTCGGAAGTCGTCGTAGTTGAGCTGCTCACCGCATAGCTGGCTCGTTGAGTCGTCTAATCGTGATAATTCCATATATTAAGATTTTATAAACATCAGATGCGATGAGACCTTTTAGTGCCCGTGGACATTAAAATGCGTCAGAAACAAAATAATGTGCGTGTGGTGCGAGTTGAACAATATTCCGTAATAGCACTGCAGGTCGAACTACGCACAAATGATCTCAAAATAATGTGCGTGTGGTGCGAGTTGAACAATATTCCGTAATAGCACTGCAGGTCAAAATACGCACACATGATATCAAAATAATGTGCGTGTGGTGCGAGTTGAACAATATTCCGTAATAGCACTGCAGGTCAAACTACGCACAGATGATCTCAAAATTTCCATTAAGTACCGAAAACAGATAAATAATATATTACTTACCTATGCCGAAAATAATTCATTTTGATTATGAAGATTTAACAAAGAGCCCTCTACCGAGAAGTAGCAGAACTATATAGTTCGGCTGTTTGTGTTACTGCAAGGTATTATTTATTCTGTGCCGCATGGCGACTTTTGATAACTTTTTCAATTAATATTTAATTTACATGACTATGTATGACAAATGGCTGTACCTGTTGCAGTAATTTTCATAAAATGGTATTGTACTACGGTATTATATTATTAAACTAGCCTACCTAGGTTGTTAGTACTAACTATATCTGTTTAATGGTAATCATTTTATTTGTTTTGTTGTTTTTTTTTTTAAATTGATATAACCCCCATTATAGCTAAGAAGTATCTAGATCACATCAGTTTTTAAACATAAAAACCACATCAAAATCGGTCCATTCGTATGGGAGCTACGATCCTCACTCCCACCCCCCCTCCCCCCTCCATTATAGCTAAAAAACGTACTAAATCGGTCCATTCGTTTGGAAGCTACGATTCACACCCACCTTTCCTCAACTCCCACCCCCCCTCCCTCGTTTAGCTAAGGACCATCTTCTTTTTACCTCAGCGTTCAAACATATAAAACAGTAGCTAACTCAGTCCATTCCTTTGGAAGCTACTTTTCTCACCCCCCCCCCCTCTCCATCCATCCTTCCCCTCATTATAGCTAAGAACATCTCGATTACCTCAGCTTCGAAACATATAAAACCGCAGCTAAATCGGTCCATTTGTTTAAAAGCTAACAGACTTATAGATACAGAAAGCTACGATTCTCACCTCCCCCCTCCCCCATATAGCTAAGAACCATCTCGATCACATCAGCTTACAAACAGAAAAAAACGCATCAAAATCGGTCCATTCGAATGGGAGCTACTAATCTCACCCCACCCCTTCTACATTATATCTAAAAACATCTCGGGTTGGCTATAGACATCGGCGTTGAGGAAGGGGAGTAGCGGGGAATGGAAGGGGTAGGGGGGAAGTCCCCCACAATCTCCTCCCCCTTTCCAGGACACGCTTAGTTTATGAGATAGGGTTGACTATAGAATCGAGGACGGAGGGTGGGGGTGAAGGGCTATCCCCTAAGTACCCTCCCCCAAAGTAAGTACCCCCTGCGGAGATGCTTAGTTTAAGAGATATTTCAGTTTTAATTTTGTTAAAAATTGGCTGATTGGTTGCTGTAAATAAATTTTTTAATTAGTAAATGTGTTTTTCCTCTGCTTTCGCCAGAAAGTAAATTGAAGATGTTTTGTATGGCCCTAAAGACTAGGGTAGGTTAGGTTTGAACATGACTACACATCGCACGAGCCGAGCGAGCATGCCGTGGCAGCGGCCGGCAAGTGCCAAAGTTAACTTACTTACTTTATTTTTAATAACTGTTACGGCTGTTTGTTCACCTAAAACTGTTTTTTTAAGTACTAATATTTTACTAAAAAACAACTCAAAAACTATACATTTCCTGGAGTGGCGTGGTCGAGGGGGACTTACCCCCTCCCCCCATCTCCCCTTCAACGCCGGTACCAAGTGACTATAGTTTATCCAACATCTCGATTACCTCAGCTTTGAAACATAAAAAACCGCATCTAAATCGGTCCACTCGTTTGGAAGCTACGATTCTCACCTCCCCCATATAGCTAAGAACCATCTCAATCACATCAGCTTACAAACAGAAAAAACCGCACCAAAATCGGTCCATTCGTTTGCGAGCTATGATGCCACAGAAATACACACGCACACACAGACACACAGTGATACACATCCTAAACTTATAACACCCGTCTCTTTGTTCAGGGGTTAATAACAGTTGTATTATAATAATGCCTAGATTTAACATTGTGATGGAACCTATGGAACCTAGGGATGACAGGTTTCTAGTGACTTCATGCATCACATTTCATTAATTTTACAATAGCATTTGACCCAATCTCACCAGCTGTTGATAAGTGAAGGTTAAGATTGGCCATGCTTCCCAGAACATACCTATTCACTCTTTTCTTGATATTCAGATTTACCAAAATAGAATAATAGGCCTAGACAATTTGTGAAAAATAAAAACCCTTTTCAATGCTTCAACTACAGTATAATTAGCAATTTTCATCTGCATCATAAATATTATATTATAATACTAATATTTTGGTACATCTTTGGTATAGTAAATGATTGATACAATATTATCACAATAAAATATTTTATAGAGATCAATTGTAATGTATCATATGATTCAGTATTAGAGAGCGTAATAAAATTAAGAATGTGATTATTACAAAATAAATCTACAAAACTTAGAGGACATTTTGTACCATAAATTATGACTAAACATATTCAGGACTAGAATTAATTTAAGTACAAATATGCATATGCATGCTAGTGTGGAAGGCATCATAAACCATTTGATTATGTATATATAAAAGTGTACTCTTAAATTACTTAGATTACATAAATACATCTTTGATGTTCTGGAATTGCTTAACAGCAAGATCAACAGGCAAGTCAAAATGGTGTTGAGTCAAGCGATCTAAGCTCTGCAGAGCGTCCTGGAAACCTGTGTTCACCACATAACTAGTGGAGGAGTAGTGGGAATCAATCAGGGACCGACTTTTCAGTATGGTGTTCAACCATAAAACAAGCTTCTGAGCATTCAGAGCAGCACAAACAAAAGCCTTAAAATGAGCATCGTAACTTCTTTTGTATGGGGTGTGGGAAGCTACAATGCTCTCTATAGCACTCAATAAGCTCTGCTTATTCGTTATGGCTGTCCCTCCGACTATGTCTAAGTTAAAACTTTGGCTTAATTTTCTAGCTGGTGTTGAATTAAATCTGTCTCCATCGTTCAGTTCATAATAGCGTAAAATTAGCTCCCAGACGTGCATAGACCGGGAGGAAGATGACCTCCTTACTGGGAAACAGCCTATGATAGGAACTAGGGAGGTAGATTCTGCGCTTGCAAGCCCATGTTGCAGAAGATCCCTCAAGTTAACAGCTAAGTGTTTCCGTACAGTTGTGGTTAGCGGTGCATCATTTATGACAATGCCATCATCTTCAGATTCACTATTGTAGCTGTCAATAATAGATTGAGAAGGTCTTTCTCTTGATACGAGGCGCATAACACTGTCTACAGACATTTCCAATTTTGCTCGTAAGTTGCCCCAGTGAGTGACGGTGGTTGACGATTTCCGTTCGTATCTTCTGTTAGAATCTAGTGAACATCCAAAACGTGACACAGCAACAATCTGCATCATATTAGAAGCTCTTCGCATCAAGTCGATGGTTTCTCCTCGGAGATCATCCTTGACTCTGTTCCCATTAAATATTTTCTCAAACTTTTCTGATTTACCTGGTTTCTTACTTTCATTCCCGGTGTCCAGTTTTTCAGGGCTTTTCATGAGATTTATAAACTTCTGCATTTCTTCTATATGAGTCTGAAGTTTACCAATAATTTCATCTTTTGATAGTTTTTTATCGGCGTACTGGTGGACAGCACAGTTGATCTGCTGTGTTAACTCTTCTGCAGTTAGTGGTTGATGACATCCTTCTTCCAGACTTTGGTTCAATTGTGCGTACAAGTATTGTATCATGGATCTGTGGGTGGGATCGATTTTAGAAACGTTAGTAGTGAATTGATCGAGTTCTACTAGTTGTGACTTCAGTCGTTGCATGAAGTCTGTAATGCGGGCGCGTTGTTTATTGATCTTGTGTTCGAGTTCCGCGCATTCACTGCACGTCAGCTCGCCCGAGCTGCCTTGCGGCGCCGCGCGGGAGTCCGTCGCACCACATGCACGCACCGTGTACTCCTCCAAGGCTTTCAACATGTCATCTCTTTTTTCGGGAGGAGTGTTTATAATCTGCCTCAATCGGAACTCGATCTGTGCCAGATGCGACGTCAACGAAAACACTGAGGACGACAAGATCTCTTGTTCTTCTTCCAGAGCGTGCAATCTATCTCCGGGGGCCTGTTCCGCATTATGTTCATCGCAGAGAGACTCTTTGGCCGCTCCCAAAGGCTCGCACCGCGGCTCCTGCCATATAGGTATTTCATTTTCCTCGCAGTCACTGTTAGTCTCCATTTTGGCGAACCTATTGTAGTTTCCACAATTTAAGCTGCTTATTAATTTTCATTTTAATCGATTTTTGTGGAGTTATAGCTAGAAAACTAAAACTTCAGCCTGAAAAAGACGCACAAAAGACGTCACGACATACAATAAAAGAAATGACATTGTCAAATTTGTCAATACCAATGGCGAGCAGGGCTGCCAACTCAATTCCACGACTGTGTGCTAAATGGCATCTCAAATTGTGCTAGATTGCAGTGGATTTCCAAACATAGTATTAAATTTATTGAATATGAAATAAAAATTTTTGGTTCATTTACCTTCCTCAAATACAAATTATGTGTATGGAAATATTTTTTTTCTGTTTTTTGGTTCATTTACCTTCCTCAAATGCAAATTTTGTGTATGGCAAATCTTTTAATCATTCTTTATTTAAAAAATAGCCTCAGAACTCCAAAAACGCACTCGTCCACAGGTTAAGCGAATGTTTAGAATTTTTTAGTCGTTGGGGATTTGATTTCCCCCAAAAAAAAGGTAAAAAGGGGCTACTGAATATCTCCGTCCTATAATATCCGATTTCGATGGATCTTTTTTTTATTTGAAAGATAGTAACTTTAAGTTAGTCTCATAAAAAATTTGGTGAAGATCTGATAAGGGTCTTCGGCGTGATGAGCAGAATAGCTCCTCAAAGTGCAGTAAATTTCTCACTTTTAGGTTTCTACCAGTGGAATCAGCCCTTTAACTACTAGGTAGGGATTGATGGAGCATCTTGGTTATTAATGTTAGTTGTACAATATGGTAACTAGACGGCGCTACTGTGCACTGCTAGATTGTTTGCGAATAAGTTTGTACGCGCGAGGTCTACAGCTCACAGAGCCACTAGTTGTAACTCACTTTACACTAAGCTTATGCGTTCGTATTAAAGAATAATAATCTATAGAGAAAATGTTTACTTTTAGGTAATGCCCGATCGCGCTGTCATCAAACAAACCAAAGAAAGGGTTCTATTATTAGAACAGGACAAACATAGCAGTGTTTCTTCCATATAGATAGATAGATTAACTCTTTATTGGACACCACAAGCACAACAAGAAATTATATCTAAAAATAATGTACAACAAAGAGTGTCACAAGGGGCAGTCTTATCGCTCAGAGCGATCTCTTCCAGACAATCGTGCACGGAGAGGAATAACGGGTAACGGTAAGGGAGGGTGGTTATCAGTAAATAAATGAATAACCAATAAAATATATAAATGTAATGCAATATACAAAAAATAATAAACATACTTACAAATAAAGGTATACCCTACTGCGCGGTTCGATTCACGCTCACACTTACAGTAATAATAGCAGCTTGGCCGAATTGTAATAGTGTCAAACGTTTTCAATAGAGAGGTATTGTCAGCGCTTTGAGTAGTGTTGGCGTGAATTGGAACGCGCTCTATTGCGAAATTGTAGCAAAGTATAGAGCTAAAGCGTTTTTTTACTTCCCGCCTGGCTGTGTTTTGTTCTGTGGTATTGAAAATTAAACGGCATGATCGGTATTTAGGGCTAGATTAAGTGCTAGGTGCTGTATGTTAGCTTACAGTGCTATACCTATGAAAATAGTGCCAAATCTAGCAACGTGAGTGCTAATTTGGGAACACTGAAGGCGAGTCAATACCTACTTCACTAATGTCATTTTCTCCAATGACGTCAATTCAACTGACGTCAATCGTTTTGTAACAAATAGCGAAATTATCTGTTAAAAACACTAAATATGATCACATTTGCCGTTCCCTTTGGACATATTTTGTGTGGGTACTATGGTCGTTTTTCATTCGGTTTGGAAAGGATCAGGTAGTGACAAAAGTTGCAAAATGGGGCAAAAGTGTTGAAAATGTTCAAAGAGAATGCCTTGTAAAAAATGTACATTTCGAAACTGCCCACAACGCCATCTCATCATCTCGAACGCAGGGATTAGAATGAAGAATAGGCTGTTTGTTTTGAAGCAAATGGCGAAAATAATACTTAATATATCACATTTTGCCGTTCGCTTCGGACATTTCTGGACAAAATTAACGTTCTGAAATGTTTCTTGATAACCTTTGCATGTTTAGATGTCATGACAGTTAAATTTGGAGTATGAAAATCTAATTTATTTCGAAGGGTATAGTGACGTTATTTATTCGGTCTAGGAAGGATTGTTAGTGGCGAAGGTTGAAAATGTTCAAAGCGAACGGTTTGTTAAAAATGTACTTACATTTTGAAACTGCAAAAATCTCATCATTTTGAACACAGGGGAAAATGCAACGACGTGCGACGAAGATCTTTAATTAGCAGCTTGATTTTGAAATGTAGGGACTGTTCATTTTGTAAATATTTAGAAAGAAATGTAAAGTTTAAAGTAGTTTATCCGCTCCAGCTAAACGTCATTTTTCCGCCGGCTAATGAACTCTACTAAAACGATAGGTTTGGACTTGTTTAGCCAATGAGATAGTGAGCAGTGTCGCGTAGTGGGGGGCGCAGGGCGCTACTCGCTCGAGAAAAATAGGCTTGCTCACTTACTAAGGTACTCGTCTAATATGTTGTTCGGACATATTTATTTACTAAATTACTCGCCACTCGACTAAAATTCTAGTGTGGTGCGAACCATTTTTGAGAGACAAAATACTTTTACGGTACCTTATAAAATGACATTTCTGACGTAAATTTTAACTGTCATAGAAAATTCTTAACACCAAAGGTGATTATTTAGCGTTTCATATTGTTATTTTTGCCAATTTTTCAAAACGAACGCTAGAGTTGGTTATTAAAATTGAAACCAATCAGCAGGGCGACCGCGGATACGCCAAGTTAACGTAAACGTTTCAATTTGAAATTTTAAAACAATAAACCATTAATTTAGTACCGCCAAACTGTTGCGTTTACCATTGAAAAACGATTACGAAAAAAACTTTTGGTGGAAAACTATTGAACGAATGATTTCCTACGAAATGACAGTTGTTACAAAAAAAGGGTACCGCGAACGCATTCGCGGCTTTGAAAACGATCGTAATGGTGATTGTTGAAAACGGTGACTAATGAGCAACCTTTTATGCTACATACTATCAAGTTAACACTTTGAATATACACATTGATTGTGATTTATATTCTAAGTCAATGTTTTCATTTTAGATTATGTTATTGGTTTTAGTTATGTTAAGTCTAAACATAGACCCAGTTATTAAATAAAGTACCTAATAGTATTAGTATCTACTACCTAAATGAAAAGTGATCTATAAATCAATTTTAGTTCATCTACCTACGAAAGTGGCGGCAAGAGCCTATTTGCTTGGGGCTACAGAGGAGGAGCGTCAGAAGGCAGCTCATAGAAAGAGGCGTGTATGTCTTACGTGATCTCAACAACCCATTGTAACTGCCGAAAGAACGTTATAGGGCCAATTAAAGACTGAGCAAGGGTTTATTTCAATGGTTCTTCGAGAAAATAATTCCCCAACTGCAACCGGCGACAGTTTGGCGATACTAAATTATTATTGTAGATTTATTATTTGGTTCTGCACGACCAGTGCATTTAGCCAGTGCCAGGTGAAGAGATATAGCAAATTGTATGTTTTTTCAACAGATTTTCTAAATGTCTAGTCTCAGTCAGTCAGATAGTCAAAAGTCTAGTCATGTCACGATTCAGTAAAGTGGTGGAGATTTACTAAAACTTCCTAGGGAGTTCCGGAAAGAACACGAAATGGCACGCTTGTATCATTTACCTACACTAGTGCACGTAAAACGGTAAATATTCCACCAATATTACACATTAACACTCGAAGATACACAAGTTTAGAAAATAATAAAAAATTTACACCCGTTTCGATTTCGTTTCCCGCCGAAAGTCAGTACTAATATAGAGGTTTATGGTTTTAAAATGACAAATTGATAACGTTTACGTTTACTTTGCGTATCGGCGGTCGCCCTGCAGACGATTGAAAACTATTCATTCGTTCAATAAACCATTACAATACGATTACTCATCGCGGTACCAATTTTTATTCGATAGTAATCGTCAATGGTAAACGTAAACGTAAATAAAACGATAACGATCGCTTATCCGCGGTCGACCTGCAGAGTTGGGTATTTTATTACGTCAATGCCATAGTTTTTTTATGTACGTACAACAAGATACCTAGTAGGTTTTTCTTATATACTTCCACTTGAATGAGTGGAAAATTCCACTCAATGCTCGAACCTCCCGCCAGACGCCAATGAACATTTACTGGGAAAGTCGGTGCGATTTCATATGGAAATAAAAAACTGTTTATGCAGTGTAATCACATAAAAAATATATTACAAATAAAGAAAAGTGCACCAAAAACACATTTCCTAAAAAAGTAGTCAACTTTCCCGTGCAATTCTTGGCGAAAAAAAAAAAAAAAACGTTTTTTTTAGTGCCGCCATTACAGCTATTTCGGGTTTGCCAAGGTCATGAATGCTATTTAGTGCTATTATAATTTATACCCTGTTTTTAGCTACGCAAAAATGAGGGTTAATAAAAAGAGTTTCACTAACTTAGATTTCTACAAAGTAACGTCTAATTCTATTGAATGTTATGAATATAATATTGTACCCACACTAATATAAAAACGGGAAACGTTGCCTGTTTGTTTGTTGGAGGAGCTTTCACGCTTGGTCGAATTTAATGAGAATTTATGTGTAGATGATGTAAACCATAGATACTGTCGGGGCTGGTTGTTATTTGGAATAATGTTCAGTCTATGTCTTCAAAATAATTGATCTAGCCCAATTAAATAAAAACACTTGAGTTAAATCGCATAGTAGTTTTAATCACGTTTGTATACAAAGACCTGGCGGAGACGACTGCCGACGGAGGGGGGCGCTCGGACAGCCGCTCTACAGTTTTGCTTACTGTGCTAAATATAATATGTCACTACACATTCCCCCTCTTTAATTAAAAAAATAATTAAGGGTAAACTCCAAAAACTTCCAAAATTACATTTTCATAACAATAAAATATATATTTTTGATTGAGGCTTAAAACATTCAACTTAACTTAAAACAATACGTATGCTTCTGAAATATGGGTGGCATCATGTTATATATCATGTATTATACGGGATATGCTGACGGTGTCGTTGCGTACGGCGGAGCGGTCGCGGTGGGTGGCGGCGGCGCGCCGGCGCCGGCTATCTGCCCTCGCAACCACGCTGCTATCTGCCCTTTCAGCTTTCTCCAAATCAGTAGTAAAATAATAGTCGCGAACAAACTCAAAATCACTAGTAACATGATGTTTTGATTTGATAAACGCGATTCCATATTTACTGTTCCGTTTTGTGCGATAACGACCTCGCCTTTCTTCTCTTCTTTACTCTGCTCCTTTCCCATATTATCACGACGAAAAACAAACGTTCGTATGGAATGCGACTGCACAAAATAATGAGTGGAAACGCGGTAACATGAATATGAATATAACCCATATTTCTGCACATACAACCATTTACTTAACATTAAATACGAGTAGTTACATGCTAGAATTACTAATTGCAAAAATGCTAACTAAAGGAGTTTATAAGTATGCGGCTTTGCAAAGATGCCGATTATACTTATAAATACTATGTAGTGTTCGTGCATCTTTTTACAACTAAACTAAATTACGATACATTTGCGATACATTTATACGTTATTCAATATACTACTCGAATTATACATCATTTTGAAAACGGATCGGCGTTCGTACGGCTCGTCCAGATCTAGTTTTCCTGCTGGCTGCACCGGAGGCATCTGTGTTGGTACCGCCGGTAGTGTGGCTCTGTGGTACAGGGCTCGACGTGTCTCTCTCTGCATTAGTTGATGCATTAGATCGTTCCTCCGTGCCTGGGATCTTTAGCGGCACGGGGCTCTGTGAGCCTCTCTGCGAAACGATCTGTTCGCCGTCGTCAGCTAGCAATAGATACGCTGGTTTTAATCTATCTATTGATATACGCGTGGTTTTGCCGTTGATGTTCAGTCCGAAAACCTTTTCCCCTCTATTTATTACGGGATATGGGCCGTCATAAGTGGGTTGAAGAGGTTTCCTTACCGCATCATGCCTAACGAATACATAATTTGCCGTTCTTAAATCGGGATGCACGAAAACTGCACGAGAATTGCTATGACTTGACCTTGGAACCGGTTTGTATTTTCTAATCGAATCTCTAATGCGGTCGACTAAAGTCGCGGGATCGCTTACTTGTTTGGTGACGTCAAAAAATTCGCAGGGAATTCTTATTGATTGACCATATACCATTTCTGCTGCGCTTACCCCGCTATCACGTCTGATAGCTGATCGCAAACCTAGTAAAACCGTCGGTAACTCATCTACCCACGACGTACAGTCTAGGCGTGCAGTAAGGGTAACTTTGAGAGAGCGATGCCACCGTTCTATCATTCCATTACTTTGTGGGTGGTACGCGGTGGTGCGAAACTTCTCTACCCCCATGTACTGCATCAGACGAGTAAAAAGCGTACTTTCAAATTGACGACCTTGGTCGCTAGTGATGCGATGACATATACCAAACCGTGCTATCCAGCCGTCATATACTACCTTTGCGACTGTGTTAGCAGTTATATCCTTGACCGGGAAAATCTCGGGCCATCTAGTACATCGGTCTATTATAGTGACTAAGTACTTGTAACCTTCCTTTGTTTCGGGTAATGGGCCTACTATGTCTAAATTGAGGTGTTCAAACCTGGCAGACGGTAGAAACTGTTGTAGGTCGGAAACCGTGTGCCGTTGCACCTTCGAACGTTGACATTGTACACAAGCTTTAGCCCATAAACCTATATTTCGATTCATTCCTGGCCAAAAGAATTTTTGAGTGATCATACTGCGTGTCGTCCGTATACCTGGGTGACTTAGATTATGTACAGCATTAAAGACAATCTTGCGAAATGACTCTGGTACATAAGGTCTGACGTTGCAAGTAGATACCTCGCAATATACCTGTGAATTGCATCCGGGCAAGCTGACACGTTTCAACTGAATGTTACCTGATATGTTATTCGAAGTAACATACTCGTCGTGGGACTGTGCTTCTGCCAATGCTGCATAATCGATGGCTGACGGGCAATATACTGTCTCTACCCTAGATAAGGCATCTGCACATTGGTTATCTGAACCGACTATGAACCTTATGTCCGTGGTAAACTCACTTATAAACATCAGCTGCCGTGTTCGCCGTGGCGTCTCTTTGTCTGTACCTATCTTTTTGAATGCATGTACTAGTGCTTGATGGTCGGTATACACAGTAAGGGTACGACCTTCATGCATGTTCCTAAAAAATTGAATGGCCATGTAAATAGCCAGCAACTCACGATCGTAAGCAGAGTACTTACGTTGAACTGCTGATAGCGCTTTGGAAAAGTATCCCAACGGCTTCCAAGTACCTTTATGCAGCTGCTGCAGTACTGCTCCCACACAGGTGTCAGATGCGTCGGTCATGAGCGCTAATGGGACCCCTGGTAAAGGATGGAACAACATACAAGCATTTTTCAAGCTCTCTTTACATTGTTGGAAAGCATTTTCCGCTAATTCAGTCCATTCAATTTTAGTACTATCATTTTTTTTAACTCCATGCAAATACGCATTTAATAACGACTGATAAGACGCGGCCTGTGGAAGATGAGCGCGGTAAAAATTCAACATTCCCAAAAAACGACGTAGTTGAGCTACTGTCTGTGGTTTCGGGTAATCTTCTATCGCCTGCACCTTATCTTCCAAAGGGCGTATCCCCTCAGTTGATACTTCGTAACCCAAAAAATCTAGTTTATTTTGGCCAAAACAACATTTAGATAGATTGATAGAGATTCCATACTGGGTAAATCGTTCTAAAACTTGAGCTAAGTGTCGTTCGTGGCTGATGACGTCAGAACTGGCTACTAACACATCGTCGATATAACAGTATATAAAATCTAACCCTTGCAGCACCGTGTCGTTCATAAAGCGTTGGAATGTTTGAGCCGCGTTCCTTAGACCAAAAGTCATGCGTGGGAACTCAAACAAACCAAACGGCGTTATGATAGCGGTTTTTTCTACATCATCAGGCCAGATCTCAATAAAATGATATGCACGATTTATGTCTAGACGCGAGTATATAGTCTTATTAGCAAGTACATAGGTAAAATCTTGCAGTCGCGGTATAGGGTAACGATCCGGTTTTGTGATCGCGTTGAGTCGCCGATAATCGCCGCAGGGTCTCAACTCACCATTCTTCTTGGGAACTACATGCAATGGACTGGCCCATGGACTTTTGGAGGGCCTGCAGATTCCCATCTCTTGCATGACGCGGAACTCTTCCTTCACCTTGGCATACCTGTCCGGGTGCAGTGGTCTCGCTCGAGCGTACACTGGTGGGCCGGTGGTCTCTATGTGGTGATATACAGAGTGCTTAGATGGTTCCCTGAAAGAAACTGGTTTGGTTACATCCGGATATTTTTGCAAAAGTTCGGCATACGGATGCGTAATGTCCACTGCGTATATCGGTGAATCACTGTAAGGTACTATTGGCGCGATAACACACAAATTAGTCGTTTTGTCCACTAACTTTTGTTCACTTATGTCTACCAATAGTTTATAGTGTTTTAGAAAATCAGCACCAAGAATAGGCTGTTTCACGTCCGCGATAATGAATGTCCAACGATAAGGTCGTCTCAGCTTGAAATTTAATACCAAAGTCCGAGTACCGTAAGTCCTTATCTCTGAGCCATTCGCTGCATATAGTTTATAGTCCGAAACTGCACTACTTGTAAAAAGTTTTTTTGTTACCGGAATTACCGAAACTTCCGCACCTGTGTCCACTAAAAATTTATGTCCACTAGTTAAGTCTGTTACACAAAGACGGTGACTCTCCGCTATTGTACAGATTACCGCCTCTATCTGTACACGTCCTAGTTTTCCTGGTTTTTCCAGGCGCAGGGCTGAATGCACTTCCTAGCGCGTGTCTTGAAACGGTAATGATAGAAACATAACCAATCCGGGCTCCTTGGATTGCGCGAGTTGCTGCGGGTTCTTGGAGACACACGTGAGGTCCCGCTGCTGTCCCTTTGTCTGGCTCGCCCTCGCTCCAAGTTATTTAGTCTTAGGTTGATTTTTGCAATCTCCGCTAAAACTTTATCTAGGCCATTATTGGAGGTATGCACAACCTCGGCAATTTGCACAGGCCGAGTTGTCTCCACGATCTTGTCGGCTATGACACTTAAATTCTCTAACTCCAAATTGTCCGTGACCGCCAGCACCGCTCTGGCTGCTTGAGGCATATGACCTTGCCACAATATGCGCAGGGTATCATCGGGTATTTTGCCTCGCGCTAGATCTCTCATCCGGCGTAGCAGTTGGGATGGTTTCTGGTCTCCCAACTCCATTTCTCCGATAAGCTTTTGTATCTGTCTATTCTCGCTCTCTTCATAAATCTGCAACAAGCGGTTTTTCAAAGCTTCGTACTTCCGATCGGGCGGGTTAACGATCAAATCTGTCACTTGAGTTATCGCGTCTTTTGTTAATTTGGATAGTATCACGTTGAATTTTGAGTCGTCCCCAATTTTTTGTGGTGCTAAAATCGCTTCGGTCCGTATAAACCACACTCTGGGCTGATCCTCCCAAAAATCTGGTATTTTCTGAGTAAGCGACAAAGCTGAACAGGTAGTCCCCGGCTGATCCATTTCGTCTACCTTCGGTTGCTGTGGGTCGACCGGTGTTTCGAGTGCTGGATTCATTTTGTAACAATTAAATATGAGTCGCTGATTTCACAACAAAAATGTTCACTAAAAATAAAAAATAAAATTTTTCTGCGTATTCACTATAGTCTGGGGTCACCAATGTCGGGGCTGGTTGTTATTTGGAATAATGTTCAGTCTATGTCTTCAAAATAATTGATCTAGCCCAATTAAATAAAAACACTTGAGTTAAATCGCATAGTAGTTTTAATCACGTTTGTATACAAAGACCTGGCGGAGACGACTGCCGACGGAGGGGGGCGCTCGGACAGCCGCTCTACAGTTTTGCTTACTGTGCTAAATATAATATGTCACTACAATACCATAGGATGCCTTTTGTCCCCAAAAATTGTACTTGCGGGCAAAGCTTGGGGGCGCAGCTAGTAAAATATAAAAGCGAAATACTACGCACTGATTATACACAAAATCTTAAAAAAATACTTAACTTATGGAACTGAAATTAGGCAGGTAGGAACAACGTAGGTAGTTTATAGGTAGTAGACGTCAACCAAGAAAGGATTTTGCGACATGGACGAATTAAGGGAGTCTAATGGCGATTGAAAGATTATATGTATTTTTTTGCTGTATAGGCATGAAATTTGGTATTTAGGTTAATAATGTAAAATAAATAAATACATTGATAAGTTTTTCGACAGGGACGGATTAAGCTGGTCCAAAGATGATTTAAAAATACAATGTTTAAATTTTATCGGCAGAACAGATTTTGATGAAAAGTTTTACATAGATACTTTGGATCCTAGAATAGCACATAGAATACTTTTTAACATTGTCCAAGCAGGTAAAACCGCGGGCCGCATGTAGTAATATTATGTCATGGATAGCGTCCTACCACTAATGGATCAAAAAAGAGGGTAAGCTAGAGCACCTTCAGGCCTATCAATGGCAAACTCCCATACATAC
Organism: Alsophila aescularia; assembly: GCA_946251855.1. Taxonomy (NCBI): domain Eukaryota; kingdom Metazoa; phylum Arthropoda; class Insecta; order Lepidoptera; family Geometridae; genus Alsophila; species Alsophila aescularia. The sequence continues at coordinate 58,380,823 of OX276381.1, forward strand.
TTTTATGTCAGTCAAATTCACGGCGTCTTTAGACAAAAAATATCGCTAGTAATTCAGCATCATTTCCTGACATTGTTAGTCTAAGATATATTTTTTAGGGGAGGCCAGGTATAATTGTTATTAGGCTTCAAAGTTTTGTAGGTTATGTTACTCTTAATGACCTTTGAAACAAGTCTTAGAGATTTTATTTATTTTATCCGCTAAATTAGGTAGGCAAGTAAGTACTTATGCGTGATAATAATAATGTTTCAAGATATTGTAGGTACCTACCTATTCAATTACCTATCTAGTGTAACAGACTAGGTTTTTGAATAAGAATTATTTTCAATCTGTTACTCCCTGGCAAGATTACAAAACAATATATTTAGATATGTTGCTGCTGTTTCACTGTGCAGGGAAACAGTTGTCCCATATTAGCACAAATATTTTGCAACAATTCCTTACACAACATATTTTATTTACACAAACCTTTGTTTCTTTCGTATTTATTGTTCAATACTTTAACCAACACGCCATATGTACTATTATTTCTTTCACGACATGGATGACTGGTAGATAATGCTGTTCAGCATTAAGTCCTTCCTTGTACCTACACTAATTTTGTGCAAAACAATTAAATAAATTAACATACCCTATTATAACAACAATTCTTTACACTTCCTCCATATACTATAATGCACTGTATTCCCTTTGCTACGAGAATAATGTTTTCTAGAGAGGTTTTATATTGACGTACCATTTTATCTATGGCACAGTCTATATTTATTATTCTGTTTATCGCAAGGAGAAAAAGATTTAACGCCAGTAAGCTTAATTCAACCTCCTTTGGTTTAAAAAACTGGGTGGGAAGTATAATGTGTTGACAATTTTGACGTTCAAACCGGAAACGTCATTGTAATATATATATTTTTTTTCACCCGTTGGGCAGGCAACATGGCCAGTTAAACATTGTAGGAAGGAAATGAAGTTACAATTTCATGATTTTTTAAATTGATTTGTTAACTGGGCTTTTTGTAGCTTACAGGCTATGTTGAAAAAACGTAACCTAATTAACCGTAACCAAAACCTAGTTTTTCCACTAGCCCACCTAGTGGAAAAACTAGGTTTTTTTTCACAAAAAGTATAAATTATAACACGGAGGTATTTATTTAAGTTTAGGCCGACTAAATGTATCGGTGACTTATAGGCATAAAATTGGAGAAGTTTTTGATATATTAACTAAAACAATATATTGTTACTATTATATTATATTGAAGACAGTTTTTGTATGAGATACATATTTCAATTGTTATGTGTTTTTCACTGAATTTAAAATAATATGATGCAGTAGTATTCATCATCATCATGTCAGCCTTTAGAAGTCCACTGCTGAACATAGGCCTCCCCCAAAGAGCGCCATGACGAGCGATCATGTGCCACCTCCATCCACCGACTTCCTGAGATGGCTACAATGACGTCGGTACATCGTGTGGGGGGTCTCCCCACACTTCGCTTGCTTGTTCGTGGTCGCCATTCGAGAACCTTTATTCCCCAGCGGTTGTCGGTTCTGCGAACTATATGGCCTGCCCATTGCCACTTCAACTTGCAAACTCTGAGAGCTATGTCGGTAACCTTCGTTCTTCTACGGATTTCCTCATTTCTGATTCTATCACGTAGTGAAACACCGAGCATAGCTCTCTCCATTGCACGCTGCGCAACTCTGAGCTTTTATATGAGACCAATAGTTAGCGACCACGTCTCAGTGCCGTATGTCATCACTGGCAACACGCACTGATTATAAACTTTCGTCTTGAGGCTCTGCGGTATCTGCGACGAGAAGATATGGCGTAATTTCCCGAACGCTGCCCATCCGAGTTGGATTCGTCAGTTGACCTCTTTGTCGAAGTTGGATCTACCCAGTTGGATCGTCTGACCCAAGTAGACATAGTGATCAACAGCTTCGATAATATCGTTCCCAATATAAACCGGCATGGGTACGACATGGGCATTTGACATGATGTTCGTCTTGCCCATGTTCATTTTAAGACCCACCTCCTGTTAGTGGAGGATAATAATAATTGATGGGATTGGATTCTTCCCGGGTTGTTCAATCTTTCTGATACTAACTCACGAGAAATACTGGAACCCTGAGTAACTGGGAGTTCTTTTGTCTGATTTACGCTATTTTGTGTAACTTGCATTTCGTCATCTTGTTCTTTAACATTGGCTTCATCTGTTATTAGTTCTTTTTCGTTCCTCCTACTGAATGCTCCGAATCAAAGTGAGAAAGTATATCAGTTCTTTCTATGTTTTCATTAGCTGCCGATATTTCTGTTCCTAAATCCTATTCAATTACCGTCTCGTTTTGTTTTAATGTCTCGTCTACTTTATCTGGTTTGAATGTTTTGTCTGGTAAATCTTCTGCTTGATTAAAAGTGTAATCAATCTCAGTGGAATCACTAGCTTTGCCCGAATATATATCAGCTTCATACGATAGATAGATACAGTTATCGATAATACCATTTCAGCTTTTATTTATGATACATGCTAAAGATCATTACCACAAAAATTACTAGATATAAATACCGGAATAATATTGTATTAAACTTTACCAAAATTCAGTATTAGCTTTTATCCCGAATAATATCGTAATCGCAGATTACTCGAAAAGTAAAACAAAGTCCGTACTTCCCTGGCGTATTCCTGCGTTTAGGTACCTATTACACATTAGGTAACCTCTTGATGTGTAATAGGTAAATATTTCAAATGTTAGGTATTTGCACCCTCTTCAGGTAAACACATTTATAAATAATCATCATTATTCATTTTCATAATTAAAGTATAACAACAAAATTGTGTTGTTTGCTGTTGTTTGCTGTTTAAAGTCGAGGCCTTCAAGTGGAACAATGCAACGGTGTAGATCAGAGTTCTGATTAAAAGTGAGGTGTTTGTCATGTTGGCCTGAGGTGGATTAGACTGCTATCAATTAATTTGTTACGTTGCTAACAAATTAACTGTTTTAAAATTAACTGCTATCAAAGCAGTCTAATAGGACCGATGTTTTAACGTGCCCTCCGAAGCACGACCGTAACAGAACGACGGCAAATAAGTTATAAGTTATTACATATTATGGACAATTTACAGCAGAATCTAGCGTTCAATTATCGAATCACGATTCGATGTTTTAAATAATTCAGAAAATGAGCAGCATTAGACTGTTCGCATCAGCGATACCAACTCTTGCAATCACCCAAACAGCCAAAACCTCTTAATCATGGGGTGGGCCAGAGTGTGTCCAACCTCCTTGGGGGTGGGGTAGACTTATCCATCGTTCACCGTATAATCGCTCAACATCACTTGTGATAGCGGTGAAAAGTCCACCAATTCAAAGATAAAACGTTGTTTCCTGAAGGAATAACTAGCTTAAAAGCTAAAAAAAACTTGCCTGCCCTCCCAAAAAAGAGCTTATGCCAATAAATTATATCTAATATAATGCTTATCAATTATCAAGGCCTTTAATTTGATACCCATATTGTAAAATACGAAGAAAAAATATTTTTTTCGCATTTGAAAATGGAGCCACACTAACGCCATCTAAAAAAAACTATGTTACTGTTGTGAAAGGATTCTAACGATACCCCATACGTCTAAATCTGTTCAGGCATTTAAAAGTTATGGTGGAATAAAGAAACTCACATACATACATACATACATGCTTACATACAAACATACATAAATCCAAAAACATTACAATCCTTCTTTTGGGCATTTGTGTAAAAACACCATAAACCATCTAGATTTAGCTGTACAAGTACACGTAGATAGACGCACGTAAATCTAGTGTACAATCAAATATATTTTATTGACGGAAAAATGTCGATAATTTCAGCGCTCGGCGTAGATGAAATGAAGAACTGGAAAGTGCTTATAAAGCAGCTTTTTGCCGAACTGCTAGGCTGCTTCCTTTACCTGTCCATCTGCCTTCTCGTTGTTAGCGATCCGAACCTGACTAATATCACAGTGGCTTTCGCCAATGGCCTGCTTATTGCTTCCGTAGTACAAATAGTGGGAAATGTATCTGGAGGGCATATTAATCCCGCTGTGACTGTTGGGGCTATGGTGTGTGGATACATAAAGCCTTTGAGGGCGGTGTGTTACGTTGCTGTGCAGGCGGTGGGCAGTATTGCAGGTAATGTCTTCATTCTACTTACCTTTGTGTAATGTCTTATTTAAAATGAACAAAATAAAAATATACTAAAAAATATATAAATATAATAGCTTACTTCCGCCAAAACTGTAAGTCAGACAAATGATAAATGGTAAAATTAACACAAGTAAAACCCCACGCTAAACAAAACCCTACCCCAGATTGAAATAATGAAAAATATAAATGAAAGAAAAGCTAAGGCCTGGAGGCCAGAAAAAAACACTTATATACAAATAATATATATAAATATATATACACAATAAAAAAAAAAAAAAAAAAAAAAAAACCCCAAGCTAAACAAACCCTACCCAAATACAAGTATCGAAACACTTATATATTCATGTACATATAATATAAAAAAACACAATAAAAAACATATACCTCGATCCAAATACCAAACGTCTGACATCAATACGACACGTGTTTCGCCTCTGCACGAGGCATCTTCGGGTGATGTTGTCTTATTCTTTGGCGGCGGTTTCCATTGGGTATCTTATGTTAGGAATTGGCATAGAGGTGAAGTAGAGCGTAGTCGCACCTATTGCAACAGTAAAAACGTACATCATCAACAGCCCGTATTCGTCCGCTGCTGGACGTATACGCCACTGAGCCGGCTGTCGGCTCTCCTCATCCAGTCGCTGCCAGCCGTCTTTCGCAAGTCGTCACTCCGCCAGGCCGGCGCGCCCTACACTACATTTGCTTTAACGTGGTCTCCACCCAGAAGTCAACGGTTGTCGGTTCTTCGAGTTACTTTTTTTTTATTACGATGAATGACGAGACGGGCAGGTCGCTCGCCTGATGGTAAGCTTCACGCCTGTCCATAACAGTTGCAGTGCCACCCAGAACTTTGGTTGCAGTCTTGCGCGTCACTGTATGTGAGCAGCCCATTACCACGTCAGCATTCAGCTCAGCTTGCTAATTGTTTGAGCTATGTCGGTTATCTTGGTTCTCTGGCGGATCATCTTGTTTCGGATGCAATTCCTTAGAGAAACTCCAAGCATATTAGCTCTCTCCATAGCCTGCTGAGTGACTTTGTAGAGGTAAAAATTTCATGATTATTATTCTTCTCGGATCGGTATAGGCTAAAGACTAGATACATGTACTCGTAATATGTATAAAAGTATAGAGGTACGTTACGTAGACAAACCTGATTCATTTGATTGAAATCTACAACTAAAATATTGTAATAAAGACAATATGGACCTTTTAAGACCAGGCTTTTTAAGGGTTTTTGCATAAATATGCTGGGTCAACCACAAACCTGATAAATGTGAAACTTAACATATATGTTTTTGAGATCTTTATCTCTCTTAGACTAAGTCAAAAACACGATTAACAAAATTTCATTCGATACATTTTCTTATCAAAAATTACGTTATTTTCGGTGATGTTTACATTTTTCTACTCAACGGTTTAAGTTTTATCTCTAAAATAAATCTCAGAGGAAGAAAATATAGTCTATTATCTCTATAGAAAATTATATATATATATATATATATATATATATATATATTATAGCTATAGGTATGTAGTCGTAACTTTTGGTCGTCCTGGACTTAAATACTGGTAATCAAAGGCGTCACGAAGGGGGAGCAGGGAGGGGCAGCTGAGATTAAAAAAAAAGCAGCCAAATGCTAAGAAACCAAAGTCCGTAGCCAACTCGTTTGACCGATTATTTTCCCGTATAACTTATTTCATTCCAAGAATGCCATCCGCGCTGCTACAGCCTGTTGTTAAACCCTTGCAAGTCCAAACCTACGTCCGCTTAAAACATGTGAGATCCACGTGTGAGCGGTAATAACAAGCATTTATCCGGGTTGAACCGGGTTCCCATGCTCTATTTACATCTCTACCTGCTGATCTTACGATTAGAATGTTTTGACTACAAAGCTATTCTACAAAGCCAATGAAATTGGCAATAAGGACAAGTGAACATAATATCATATAAATAATTAAAAGATAAGCGAAAAATTATATTATATAAATAATCATTTAACTACGCAGCTGTTGGATACGAAAAAGCCCGTGAAAAACTTTGTTATTTTTGGAAATTAATATAAAAAACACTAAGAATTTTTTATTATGTTTTTATATCCTCGGTTTCTCTATAATATAATATATTAATTAAAATAAGTCTAATATTAGCAACCAAAGATAATGTCGGGAAGTAACGGAGCATGCGCGAAAAACTTATTTGTTTATGAATACAAACAATAAATGACATAATTTTTGATACCATTTTACAAAAGAAAACAATAAAGAACCTCGAAAAAAAAAAAACCGAAATAAAACTATCTAAAACATATTCAAGAACTATGTGTTAATTCCAGGATCACAAGTACCATCAAAATACCAAATTTCGTTCAGCCGTCATATCGATTGCTCGGGTATCCCTAGTTTTTAATCAAAGCCTAAGCTATCCAACACTGAAAACCGCATCGCAATCGTTACAGTAGACAATTCATACCCATCCCATCTTCCATATTATATCAACTGCGGCCCCCCTCTAGGCCATGGGCTGGCGACGCCCTTGCTATTGTAGGGAATTTTATGTCCTACCTTTTATTTTGTTTAATTTCAGGTACAGCCGTAGCCTACGGCATATCGGAAGCTTCAACCAGAGGGAACCTCAGCGCCACCGTTCCCGACGCCAATCTTCGAACAGACCAAGTCTTCTTTATAGAGTTTCTCATGACCTTCATCCTAGTAGCTGTAGCCCTGAGCGTATCAGACCAAGACAGAGGAGCTCGAGGGTTAGGATCGGCCGCTCTCGCTATAGGTCTCAGTGTGACCGCTTGTCAGTGCTCGTGTCTGTCTTCTGGAGGGTCCTTAAACCCAGTCAGGTCGTTGGGACCCGCCGTGGTGATGAATACTTGGACAGACCATTGGGTGTACTGGTTTGGGCCTTTACTGGGGGGACTGTTGGCGGGTGTCGTGTATAGATTTGTATTGAATTTGCACGAGGGCGGATCCAGCCTTCGAGTCAGCGCGGGGTCACACACTTAGAGGTGGGTATATCCAGCCTTTCCCGAGTGGCACTGGTGAATCCACTGAATGGAAAAAATATGTGAAAGTGGTTCACCACGTACAGTGGAACCGCTGTCGCCAAACCAAAACAAATAAAATGAAATTCCTACTCTGCACCACTACTAACAAACTTTTCTTGTAATTGGGTATGAATTATTGAAACGATTAATTTGAAAATAATGCGTTAATGACTGTTATATAGAGTTCAATTTATTTTTACCTACGAAATAATTGTATGCAAGTTATGATTCCCCGTGCATACCTGTGGCACAGGTCATCCGCACACGTGCACTTAATCATGATTTTTATAATCCGTGCGCGTTTTTTTTTAAATGAGGCTAGTATATAATCACATTATAAAGGCGAAAGTTTTTATGTATATTTGAGTTTTTTATGTTTTTATTATTTGTGTGTGTCTGAGTGTGTATGCTTATTACTCCTTCACGCTCAAACGGCTGAACGGATTTTAATGAAATTTGGAATGGAGATAGCCTGGAATAACACCGCGGGGCGCAGCTAGTAACAAAAATATAGCATAAAAAATAGAAATGAATAATTAAAAAAAGAGCCGCTGTGGGACACCTGGCAGATGTGTAAACATAAAAAAGAACATAAACGAGCAACGTTTTGCACCGCGCGCTCTGCCTCTGCCAATTACTGTGACTCGGCAACTCTTCATCTGATCTATAATCACTACATTTTTAAGAATATGGTCGAGAGCATGGACGCCGCTGGTAGTGCTAGCATGGATGCCGCTGGCAGTGCCAGGATGGACGCCGCTGGCAGTGCCAGCATGGACGCTGATGGCAGTGCCAGCATGGACGCCGCTGGCAGTGCCAGCATGGACGCCGCTGGTAGTGACTAAAGTAAAATTACACTATGAATGTTATAATGAATTTAATAAATCACAAAATGATAGGTAGACCATCCTAAGCGTGAGCGATTTCTGGTGAAACAAGCCAGGGGGTGTCATGGGGTTCATTACCCTCTTGGATCCGCCCTTGAATATTCATGTTACGTATAAAGTTTCATAAATTGAAGAATATAAGTGTTATTCAACTGATCTTTTTCTTATAAATACCTAAATGTTCCACGATAACATGACAGGATACGCAGCTGTAAGTTATATATTTGTGGTTTAGCGAAAGTATTTGTGACAATATTAGAGTGCCACTACATTAAACCTCATAAAAGTTATGTTATACTGTATACCTATGTACCAAGTAAGTCGAGGAGAAAATGGTCACATGTTCTGACCTTTTCGTAGCGTTTCCGGCACCGCATTGGAAACTAATGTTTCCTGCCCAGTCAATGAAAACGAGGCCACTAAACCATAGATCTAATTACAAACATAAATGAAAAATAATATAACCCCCGACCCCCCCACCCCCTATTATAGCTCAGAAGCACCTCGATCACATCAGTTTTCAAACATAAAAAACCGCAGCTTAATCGATCTATTCATTTGGAAGATACGATTATCACCCCCCTTTTCTCTACCAATAGCTAAGAAGCATCTCGATCACATCAGTTTTCAAACATAAAAAACCGCAGCTTAATCGATCCATTCGATTGGAAGATACGATTATCACCCCCCATTTTCTCTACTCCCCCCCATGTAGCTAAGAACCATCACGTTCACATCAGCTTTTAAACATAAAAAACCGCTTCGAAATCAGTTCATTCGTATGGTTCTGCACCGGATCGGCAACGGAACGCCTTGGCGTTACGTAGTAACTATTTAGTATTCTATGCGCGCGCAACCCAAGATATGCGTGGTCATCATTTATGAGATACATGGACTTTAGGGAATTTAAATCCCAGTAGTCCAGTTAATGGACCCCTGGGAAAAAAAACCATTCTAAACAACCATAGCGGGTCTACTGGGAATACACCAAGTCTAGACGCCAACCAGGCCGCCTTGTCGTAAGGGAGCCGTCAACCAACCGTAAGCGTTCCGGTGCCGATCCGTTGCCGGGGGGTCCGTACGGGGGTTAAAAAGTGGGAAGATTAGGTAGGCACCAACTCGCGCGTGGGCCGCGTAAATTAGGTGCAACGCACACAATTGGCCTTCTTTGGCCTTAGTCATAATCGGAGTGGCGTTTATGTAGCACGTGTTAACAGTGGTCAACTTTCGAACCATGGTATCGTGTACATCACGTGTACTTAACTTTATTTATTTTACATTACCAACAAAGAAATAGGTACCTACATACTGTTTGCTTAGGTACTAACTAAAGAAAAACACCAATTAAATATAATATCTACCCTACGATGTTAATGAGGTATATGCCGATGGTAAGATTTGATATCAACTCCTTTACAACAATAAACATGTATTTTTCAACGCTCCCACGTTTTAGTGAGAAAAAACTGAAATATAATCTGTGACAGATTATAAAAAGTGATCCAACAACAATACGTAAAGACTATAATTTATTCTGTGGTAGAGGTTAATACGGAGATTTAATTTAAAAGGGGGTCAGATAACCAAACTAATATATTCGGGACAATTCACACCAATTACCTAGCCCTAAACTAGGATACCCTGTACTATGGGTACGGATACATAGATACGAATATTACATGCAAACAAACATTTCTGCTCGTCACACAAATGATTGCACCTTGCGGGATTCGAATCTGGTTCGAATTTGTCAGTCAGGGTCATTATGACATCTTATAGGGTTTCCTTTATTTTTTAAGTAAATTGAAGGAAAACCTTTAAGTAAGTTTTTTGTTTCGATCCTAAAGGAACTCAAACTAGAGCGACAACAACGACTGTCGTCAATTTGCTTGCACCGGGTGCTGCAATATTTCGGTCACATAGCTCGTAGAAACGCTGACAACTTGGAAAGGCTAATAGTGACGGACAAAATCAAAGACAAGAGACCAAGAGGCCGAAGCCCGACACGTTGGTCTGACCAGGTGTCATTTAGACATGATATTCAATATTGCACTCCACAAAGCCGAAGATCGGGGCACGTGGAGGAAGATTCTGGATGATTTTGGAAGGAGTCACGATCCTCAACAATGAGGGAACGACTGAGGAGGAGGATAAGTATATATCTCTTTTCTGTATTTATTTCAATATTTTAAGGCCAGTAGTTTCGGAAATTATGAGGGGGGGAAATGTGGGGAAGGTTCATATTCATCTATTTTCTTAGAACTATTTATAATAAAATTAGAAAAAAAAAATTGAGACCCTCTTAATAAGCCCTTTCATTTGATGTCACGGTCCAGTATGCTAATTTTTTTTTTTTAATTTTCTGGGTTGCCTCCGTAAAGTGATCCCCATATTCAAAATTTATTTAGTAACGCTACACGTCTGTGTTTGGGTCACAGAAATTCATATGTGTACCTAACTTTTAACTTAATCGGTCCAAGGAGATTCAGATCGAATTGTCTGTGACAGCACAGATTAAATAATTAGATGACAGACGGACAAACAGACAGACACACGCGTGATCTTATAATGGTTCCGGTTTTTTCAATCAAACGTATGGAACCATAAAAATAACAGATCTCGCGGAATGCCTACACCACGGGCGGAGCCGCGGCTTATACCTATAGCTTAACTAAACGATTTATTTTAAAACTGCTTATCTCTCGCTAAGAAGTTAATCTAACGCGCTGTGCGAACGTATTATAACTATTTTCAATTAAAACAACTTGTTATTTTATTGTTAAAAATATGTTTCAATTTATGTTAATAATTTTATTCATAATTTCTGTTGTGTATGTGGTGCAGTCTATGAGAAAACCGAGGAAGTTTCCCCCGGGTGAGTATCCACGGATACACATGTGGAGCCGAGCTGTGGATCCAAGTGGACGGAGGGGTTTCCCTGATAGCACCAATAAAAATAATAGGACAAATGGATAGGAACTTTTATACTAGGTACACTGACTTTCAAAACTAAGTAGGTACCTGCCATACTTTTAAAATTAATAAGAGTTTTTATTAATTTGCTTGGCTTTTACTCATCGGATTGAGATACCAGGTGCACCAGTTTTTAAGTCAAAACCTAAGCTACCCAACAGTGAAAATCGCATCGCAATCAGTCCAGTAGTTTTATAGTGATGTGCAAACAGACAGACATTATAAGTGTACTAAGTTTTGAAGGCCAGTATATAGATGCGGCGTTTGAAAAGAGCTGCGTGAATTTCTGGGACGTTAGTTATTTCCTATCCTTGCAATTTATTTTGAATTGCGTTTTTTTTTTCAAATATTATTTTTTCTACCTACCGTATAAGTAATTGTGATAGTAAGTAATTCTTAAGTATAGTAATAAGTTTACTTTTCATCTGCGAGTCATTTCATATTATTTGGATTTGTAAAACGCCATTCTCTCTCTCTCTTTCTGATAAAAAATACAGAGTCCCCTAAACCCCTTAGTGAGAAATTGAGAACAGAGATTGAAAATGAGATTGATGTTTATTTCTTTATATTTTTATTAATTACAGGTCCCAGATGGTACCCGTTTTTCGGAAGCGGCAGCAAAGTATACTCTCTGACCAAGCAGCACGGTTCTCAGTTCAAGGCATTCCTCAAATTGTCCAAAGAATACTCTACTGAAGTTCTAGGGCTGAATCTAGGAGGTGAACTGGTGGTAGTATTGTATGGAGAAAAGAAAATAAGGCACGCGTTGATGGCTGAGAAGTATGAAGGAAGACCTGACAATTTCTTCACGAGGATGAGATCTTTTGGCAAAAGGGCAGGTGAGGGAGGACTAATCTAATGGTCTATATTAGACACTATTGAAGTAGTGACTCGCCCGGCTTCGCACGGGTAGCGCTCACACCGCGGCATTTTAGCATTTTTGATACTAGTCGTAACTTCTAGAAAATATACGCCAGTAAGCGTAATTCAAAATCTTTGGCAGCAAGGAGGTTGAATTACGCTTACTATGACCAACGCTCGTGGTTCTTTTTGACGGACTTTTTATTTTTAGTTTTCACGGCAACATGTCATTCTGTTTCGTTTCTATAGGCAAATTTTTCTTACGGTTACATTATTATTATTTTCGTAGGGATCTCAATTTTTTTGAAAATTAATATATAAATGTTTATATGATTTTAGCATTAACGCATGCTTAGCGAGAACATATCCAATTGGTTGCCATTACGACTAAACGTCGCGTGAACTTGTCCTATATATGCTGCAATCTAAACCACTATAAGATTGTCGTATAATGAAGTTGTATAAACGTTTACTTAATTATAAATATACAACTTAAGCATTTATACTATCATTTATATATCATTATTATATTAATATATAATAATGATAATAATAATAATGATATAATAATGATGATAATAATAATGATATATATATATATACTATCATTTATATATAATCATTTATACTAGAATGCCGATAATACACTTCTATAAAACGTAAACGCCGATGAAATACCATAATATAACTGTTATTAAACTAAAAGTCGTATCCACTTTAATAGACGACTTTATTTTGGTACTTGGTTTGTCTTCCTAGATAAAGTGTTTTAGGTCGCTCAAGAAGCTATGAAGAGAACTGTTATTATGTATGGTGGGAGAGAATCGTATCCATACCACAGAATAAATAATCATACCCGAGCCATACCAATATTATAAAAGCTTGCTTGCTTGTCATATTATGGGTTAGTGCTGGCCTTTGGTGTCGGTGTTTGTCAGACCACCCGAGGGCCTCTGACATGGCTTAACGACTGCTAATGCGATAAACAGCCGGGAACGACAGCTTAACGTGCCCTCCAAAGCACGGAGCGATAGGAAACCGCACATAACTTAAAAAAATTATTGGTGCGGAGCCTGGGACCGAACCCGGTATCGTTGGATTAGTCGCACTTGTAAACCGCTAATAGGCTACCATCGCTCTATTATTATAAAAGCGAATATACCTAACTATGTCTTTCTGGCTATCTGTTTGTTACATTTTCCATTTTCATCTGAATTGATCTGGATGGCTATTGAGTTAGTTGGAACCCTGCATGGCCTGGGGAAGGTCATAGAATACTTTTTATCGCGATAAACTGTAGTCCGCGCGTACGAAGTCACGGGCAGAGTAGGTCGGAAGAGTTTGTCATCAGCTAACGTTTAATAATAGTGGTCAGTCACAAACCAAACAAATCTTATCACAACAAAGGCTGTTCTAGCAGATACATACTAACATTATTACCTACCTTTTTACAGGTATAACGTTAGTCGACGGTCCTCTATGGAAAATCCACCGGAAGTTCACGATGACACACCTTCGTAATGCTGGGTACGGGAAGGGCCCTATGGAGAAGGACATCCAGACCGTCTCGCAAGACTTAGTGCACTTCATCAAGAGGCAAGGTGCCCAACCGATATGGCCGAAGGATTTCTTGCCGTTGGCCGTTTTGAATATTCTATGGACATGCGCCGCAGGTAAGTTTTAGATTAACAACAATTTATAAACGGTCAATGACTTAAACAAACCGAGAGTCGAGGTCATTGAGGACATGAGTATGTAAGGACACGTTTCAGTTCCTTGTTTCTCTTCAATTTGTAGTAGATATTCTCTTCAGATCAGGTGTTAGGTATAATCTACAAAAAAGGTCCAAGGTTTGGTGTTTTTGGTTCTTAAAGGTTCCGGGTTTGTAAAAAAATAATCTAGGTAATTATTCTGAACACATCTAGAACAAGAATCAGTAGCAGGTACTCTGCAGTCACCAATTAATGGAGCTAAGTAAGATAGATTATTCTGAACACATCCAGAACAAGAATCAGTAGCAGGTACTCTGCAGTCACCAATTAATGGATCTAAGTAAGATAGATTAAGTAGGTACATATAATTTCCTTAATTTCCAGGAGAAAAAATCAAATCAGAAAAATACAATTACCTTCGAGAGCTGCTGCAGAAGCGAGGGAAGATCTTCAGCCTGGTTGGTGGACTGTTGAACAGAGCCCCTTGGACTAGGTTTCTTCTGCCAGGGTATACTGGCTACTCCATGCTGCTTGAAGTGAACAAACAGATCTCGGAGATAATTGAGGTGAGAAGGTATCTTTACAATTTTAATTGTTCATTGTTGTTGTAGTTTCATTGTTGTAAGTGTTTTTTAAATAACTTTCAATCCCTATCCTGAGGGAACCATTTAATTTTTCGGAATTAAAAGTTTCCTGTGTCCTACCTCGTAGTATGAACTGAAATCGTACCAAGTTTCATTTAAATTCATTCAGTAGTTTCGGCGTCATGCCTAGCCAAGATACAGAAAGACAGACAGACAGCCAAAATTAAAAAAAAACATTTTTGGCTTCAATGTACAGAATTTGACCTGTTACAGTTGTATTATAACTATAGATAATAGCTGAATAAAACATTTGTGTCAAATTTCAGGAAACTATATTGAAGCATAAGAACGGAGAAGTAGAGGGACTCGATCTTATTTACGCGTTTCTTCAGGAAATGGCAGAAAACAGAGAAACTTTTACAGGTAAGTAAAACTTAGGTACACACGCTGGGATGCTTTAACTACTATTATTTATTCTGTGGCTCGATAACGTAAAATGTAGCTGTGCCTCTATAGTCTAGAGGAGTTTTGTTTGTTTCATCCAAGACCGGTGCTAATCTTTCATCACCTTCAGCCACATTCCCCCTGATGGACTATCATCAATGGTTCTCGCAGCGCGCGTCAAATAATGACTTTGATATCATGAGTTACATTATTGTAATTTTCGTAGAGATCTTAATTTTTTTTCTGAATGAGTAAGTACCCTTCTATGTTACTCACTGATAATGTAGCTTTCTATAGGAGAAAGAATTTTTAAAATCGGTTCATTATTTTTTGAGTTTATCCATTACACACAAACAAATCAAATCTTTTCTCTTTATAATACTAGTATAGAGTATAGATTGGTGCAGGACCACCGACTGGGTAATGGATATGTTCCCCTAATACGCTGATGACGGTAGCACAGAAAAACTAGTAGCTCTGTGACCTCGCGCGTACAATTTTTTTTGTAAACAAACTAGCGATGCACAGTAGCGCCATCTAGTTACCTTATTGTACAACTAACATTAATAAACAAGGTGCTCCATCAATCCCCACCTAGTAGGTAAAGGGCTGACTCCACTGGTAGAAACCTAAAAGTGACAAATTTACTGCAGTTTGAGCAGCTATTCTATTCATCACGCCGAAGGTCCTCATCAGATCTTCACCAATTTTTTATGAGACTATCTTAAAGTAACTTTACCTTTCAAATAAAAAAAAGAACCATCGAAATCGGATTTAATAAGGTGAAGATATTCAGTAGCCCCCTTTTCACCCTTGTTTGGGGGAAGTGCCCCCAATCAAAAATCCCCAACGACAAAAGTTCGTTAAACCTGTATACCAAGTTTTGTCTAGATCGGTTGAGAAATGCGACTTATAGAGGAGAACAGAGATCCGGACAGGCAGACATCCGGACATATGAAAGCATTTTTGTCCAAGTTGATACGGAGACGCTTCGCTCGGGCTTCGCGCTAGCTTGATCAATAATATACACGGTTATATTTAATTCGTTTTTTAAATGAAAGTCCATGCAACAGAATGTATCTGAAGCACTACCTCATGAAAATGTTTTTCATTCTAAATCTGAGCGCAAAAGTGCATTTTACCCGCTAGCGTGGAAAGAGTTTTTAATTAGAACTTTTCAATTCAATAATTTTCTATACCACCAGTCACCACTAAAAATACATTAATACATATTTATATTATTGTATTATTCGATTCGACTCTACTACTACTACTACTACTAGTCTATTTGACTCTGTTCGACTATATTCAACTCTATTCAACTCTACTCGATTCCACTCGACTCTACTGGACTCTATTCGATTCTAATAAATTGTGGTCGATTCTATTCGATTCTAATCAAATCTGATCAATTCTATTCGATTATAATCGATTCTATTCTATTCGATTATATTCGATTCTATTCTATTCGATTCTATTCGATTCGATTCTGTAGCCGTGTAACTTGTTTAGTGAAATAGACATTTAAGCTTAAGGCTAATTATTTTATGGTCAGTTTTTTTAAATTGATTTCTCTATAGAGAATACTGAATACATGCATTTAAGAAAAATATCGAATTAAATGTCACGGTGTATACGTACCTACGTACTTATTTCACATGAACTTACTTTCAGACGACCAACTAAAAGTAGTATGTGTTGACATCCTCCTCGCCGGATCCGCGACCACATCACATGCGGTGGAGTTCGCGATACTCCAAGTTCTGAGGGATCAGGAGATGCAGAGGAGAATACAGCAGGAGGTGGATCGACTGCTGGGAGACGAAGTGCCCTGCTGGAGTGATGGATTAAGGTACTATAAATCTTAGAATAAACCGACATCAAATAGATTTACTAAAATTTTCCTATTTTTAGAGTTCCGTAGAGAACAAGGAACCCTTACCTGTAGTTTCGCAATGTCCGTCTGTCCGTCCATCTGTCTATATGTCACAGCCATTTTATTCAAAAACTAGCTGTACCCGCGGCTTCGCACGCGTGGTCTTTTCTTTAGGTTCAAACTACAATAATGTGCTATTTCCAGAACCAATATACCAACATTTGATCAAAATTTCTTCAGCCGTCAAAAATATTTTTATAAATTTTTTGGCTTCTAACTCACCGGATTGACATACCAATTACACCAGTTTTAAAATCGAACCTTAAGCTATCTAACAATGAAAACCGCATCGTAATCGGTCCAGTAGTTTTACGTGGTGCGTGAACAAGCTAACATACAGATAAACAGACAGCAAGACATAGATGACTGTGTCAATTTGCATCAAAAAATCGTTGCAGTAGTTTCAGCGTGATACGTGTTCTTTATCTTCAACCCCTATCTTGCGGAAACCCTTTAATTTTTCTGGCTGAAATTTATTCATTATGCTACCTCGTAGTATGAACTCAAATCATACCAAATTTAATTTAAATTAATTTAGTAGTTATGGCGCGATGCTCGGTCATGATAATATTTTTTGGCTCTCCAAAAAATATTAATTAATTCTTCAAAATTAACATAAATTTGGACCCCTATCCCGCAGAAACCCTTTCCTTTTTCAGGATAAAATGTGTTCTCAATTTTAACCCATCATATAAACTATGACGGTGCCAAGTTGCATCAAAAGCCGTCCATTAGTTTCAGTGTGGTACGTGTTCTTTTAAATAAGTTTCAACCCATATCCTGCGAGAACCTATTAATTTTTCCGGATGTGAAGTATGAACTCAAATCATGCCAAGTTTCATTTGAATTCATCCAGTAGTTACGGTGGCGTGATGCGCGACTAAGATAGAGACAGACAAAAATTAAAAAATTACAAGTTTTGCCTTCATTATAGAAAATAGAGCAACCTCCAAAAAAATATCCACAATATCTTAATTGTACAGAATTTGGACCCATATCCCGCAGGAACCCTTTACTTTTTTTCGGGATATAAAGTATCCTTAATTTTCACCTATCTTATAAACTATGACTGTGCCAAGTTGCACCAAAATCAGTTCAGTAGTTTCAGCGTGGTAAGTGTTCTTTTAAATAACTTTCAACTCCTATCCTGCGGTAACCCTTTAATTTTTCGGGATGAAAGTATCATATGTCCTACCTCGTAGTATGAACTCAAATCATACCAAGTTTCATTTAAATTCATTCAGTAGTTACGGCGTGATGCCTAGCCAAGATACAGACAGACAGACAAAAATGAAAAAAAAAACAGTTTTGGCTTCAGTATCGAATATAGAGTACCCTCAAAAATAATATCTAAATATCTTCAATGTACAGAATTGGACCTGTTATAGTTTTATTATAAGTATAGATTATTAGGTTATACTACAAAGTTATCCATATACATATTTAACTCAAATACTCAAATACTCATTTATTCATAAACTAGGTTTATACATCAATCGTGTTTTTATACAACGACACTTAATCATTTCATAAAAACATGTCAACGATTAAACATATGTCAATGGTACACTAACAATTATAACAATAAAAATTATGCAAGGTAAAAATAAAAAATATGAAATGATATATGATATGAAAAATGTACTTTGTATCCCATTCATGAAAAGTGCAGAAGAAAAATATTACAAGTATATCATCAAAGAAATAGAAAAAAACACGAACGCTCTGTCAAGTCTATGTTACTCGGGATGATGTAAGCATTCTAACGATATCACATACATCCTATGTTACTCGGGATGATGCACCTAAGGATTCTTAGGATACCACATACATCCTATGTTACTCGGGATGATGTAAGGATTCTAACGATATCACATACATCCTATGTTACTCGGGATGATGTACATAAGGATTATTAGGATACCACATATATCCTATGTTACTCGGGATGAAGTAAGGATTCTAACGATATCACATACATCCTATGTTACTCGGGATGATGTACCTAAGGATTATTAGGATACCACATATATCCTATGTTACTCGGGATGATGTAAGGATTCTAACGATACCACATATATCCTATGTTACTCGGGATGATATACCTAAGGATTCTTACGATACCACATACATCCTATGTTACTCGGGATGATGTAAGGATTCTAACGATATCACATACATCCTATGTTACTCGGGATGATGTACCTAAGGATTCTTAGGATACCACATACATCCTATGTTACTCGGGATGATGTAAGGATTCTAACGATATCACATACATCCTATGTTACTCGGGATGATGTACCTAAGGATTCTTAGGATACCACATACATCCTATGTTACTCGGGATGATGTAAGGATTCTAACGATACCACATATATCCTATGTTACTCGGGATGATATACCTAAGGATTCTTACGATACCACATACATCCTATGTTACTCGGGATGATGTACCTAAGGATTCTTACGATACCACATACATCCTATGTTACAGGGGATGATGTAAGGATTCTAACACCACATACATCCAAATCTGTTCATGCAGGTATTTACAAGTTATGGCGGAACAGAGAAACTCACATACATACATGAACCCTGAAAACATTACACTCCTTTTTTGAGCAGTCGTGGACCTAAAAATCCTCGTTGTTCGCTTTATCGAACTACGCGATCGAACTTCGCGGCAGGAGCTTATCTTTTGACCTTTTTGTATAAGTTGCACGTTGCATAAAGTACCTACCTTTAAAACTAAAAAAATATGTATCTTATTTCTTAAAAATCCATGGAATCTTTCGGTTGAAAGGAAAAAATCGTTTAGCTACCTACATTGTATGGTAACACAGCTCGGCTTTCTTTGGCGGCATACTTTTTGCGCTTTACCGCCGCACCGACACAGGCGCAGCCACAGACCACGAAAGATGCCTCAAGCTCAAGTCAATCTACCTTGCGTGTCCTAGCGGAGACAAATTGTCTCTCCTGAGTCAGGCTAAACGGCTAAACCTCTCGATCGGTGCCGCGGCAAAACGTGTCGTTCGGAATCGAAAATAGTGAATGATGTAATGTAGTGAGAATGTAGATATTTTCCTTCACTTGCAAGTACTTTTTATGTTGAAATACCCATTATTTAATTTTAAAACGAATTAATTTATATTTATCTTTCTTCTACCACGATAGTTACGAGTACGTTGTGAACATATCGCCACGATATAAACCTTCATTGCAGCCTTTACATGACACGAAATACATGGTACGGTTTGTTACGCATTGGAAATTGCGGCAAACGATATATTGGCGAGGCGCGCGCGCAGTTACTTTCGTGGTAAGGGGACATTTATCGGTTTTTAGAGAATAGTGCTGTACGTTACGATATTTTTATTCGATTTTTCAAATGAATCTATTTTTAAAACAGAGAAATGAGTTTATGGCACCCTTCTAGTGCAGTGTGTAGGTATGAAAATGTTACCTCACTGTTTATGTTTGTTTTTGGAACGTATACTTTGATTTTTATGGCTTGATCTCCATGACGGCTGTCATCGAGATAACGTGCATGAAGTTTCGAATATATTACAGTCAATATGTACCCAACACAAAATGTTATACTTTGTTATACTAAAAAAAAAAGAAAAATATATATATATATATTTGTGTGCCGGAAAAGGAAGTTCAATTTGAATTGCGACATCTTAATCACAGACTATAAAACAATAATAATCGATTACGAAAATCGAAATAACTTTATTTGCTTAGTCGTAATAAATTCATAAAAAAGTTTCCACAAGCTAATTTGAATTTATTGTTGTGGTAAAATGCAAAGATTTTGAGTTACGCTTACTGGTGTGAAATAGATTCCGCTCTAAACCAATTTTGTTATAGCAAAATATCACTTTTTATTTGGTCTAGATGGTCAGTGCACTATATATATATGGTAGTTCTATCAATAAGCTTACCATTTTTTTTAATAATTTAAAAATTACCTATCTAGATGAAACTTGCTGGTATACAGGTTAAGCGAACTTTTAGTTTTTTTTTTGTCGTCGGGGATTTTTGATTTGATTTTGGTTAAAAAATAAGATTCCTTGTTACTGATTAATATAATAAAACATTTAATGTCCCATATAATTTAACTAAATTTACTTAAATATAATATTATCTTTATATTCATTTTATATATTTCTTGCAGACATCACCTTGTCTTTCAAAATAGGACTCCTCTAGAGATATCCACCTGGTTTGTTCCTGTTTCTCTTTGCATCTGTTGAATCCCCTTTTCATCACCTCTTTCAAGAACCAGTACCAACTCCATGAGTTTGTGACTCTTTGATCCACTTTTTTTAGGACATAGCGCCCTTCTTTTACTGTACCTCTACCCAAGGAAGAGTGTAATTAAGTTTAGTTTCTATTAATCTACCTTAACATTCCTTTTACAATTTAATAAAGAAAACATTGATGTCTGTAATAAGAATTAAAAATATTTATAATTTGAATATTTCATTTTTTATAACCCAAAAACACTTTTCTGTTACACTGTGCCCCACCTTACCGTACACTAAGCGTGTCCGACACACACTTGGCGATTCCCATGTAAAGCCGGGCGGGGTACCTAAGCTGTAACTTTAGTGCGACCACTGTTTGTCATTTCCCCAGATTACCCTACACATCAGCGTTCCTCCTGGAACTACAAAGGTTCTACACCATCGTGCCTCTGGCAGGGCCCACAAGACTGCTCCAGGAGACGGTGGTAGATGGCTACGTTATACCGAAGAACGCAACCGTGCTGATGTCCATGGGCGACATACACTTCGACCCTCAGTTGTGGGAAGACCCGCATGCCTTCAAGCCTGAGAGGTTTATAGATGAAAGCGGGAATTTCAAGCCGTCAGAACATTTGAATCCGTTTGGATTTGGTACGTTTTCAAAGTATAGAAGCAATATCATCATCATCAGCCTTTACTTGTCCACTGCTGGACGTAGGCCTCTCCTAATGTACGCCACTGAGCTCGGTCTTCAGCTCTCGTCATCCAATTTAACGTGGTCTCCATTCTACTCCAACGGTTATCGCTCAGAAGCAATACAGTGGTGTCCTAATCCTAAGGTTCAAACAAAAAAAAACATAGAAATTGGTCCAATCCACCAGTTTGATAGTTATGATGCCACCACATACAGACACACGGACAAATAAAGGCATATGTAATACTTATTATCTACATTATATAATACTAACTACTTATTAGCTCTACCATCGGGTTAGTCCAACTGGTTCTACTATTTGTTCTACTATAGAAACTGATTAGACAACAAAAAAAACTGTTCTACTGAGCAGTATGACATAATATTGGATCCGAACAAATTGTGTAAGTATTGGCCGTCCATGTGCTGTTCTACGATAGAACAGATTGGACAAAAAAAAAACAATTTGTTCTACTGACTAGGTAGTAAGACATTTTAAAGTGACAGGTGTCAAAGTGAACTTGAGGGTAGGGTGGGGTAAGTTGGGGGAGGGTGGGGGATGTGAGGGGAGGGTAGGGGGAGTTGAGAAAAGGTGAGGGAAGAGTGAGGTAAGTTGGGAAAAGTGAGGGGAAGTTAGGAGAGTGTGGGGGAAGTGAGGAGAGTGTGGGGGAAGTGAGGGGAGTGTGGGAGAAGTTATGGGAGGGTAGGGTTAAGTGATGGGCGGCCTAAGTTTGGGGGAGGGTGGGAGTATGTGAGGGGAAAATGAAGGAAGGTAGGGCAGAGTAGGGGTTGTGATGGGAAGGGAGAGGAATTTGAGGTAAGGTGAGGGGAGGGTGGGGTAAGTTGGGAAAAAGTGAGGGAAGGGTGGGGGAAGTTAAGGGAAGGATGGAGTGAAGTGTGGGGGAAGTTGTCAAAAATTTGGGGAGGATAGGATTAAGTGAAGGGAGGGAGGATGTGAGGGGAAGGTGGGGGTGGGTTGGGGATGTGACAGGAGAGTAGGGAAAGCTGAGGAAAGGTGAGGGGAGGGTGGGGGCATTGGTGACGCTAATTTTTTTAAGGTACATAGCTCCGAAATTATTTAAAAGGTAACAAACGATTGTCGACCTTATTGACACTATTCAGATTAAGTCAGCATTTGCTGTGTGTGCTAAGTCCAAATTTGTTAAAAAAACAAGTTACTTAGGTCATGTCAATAAGGTCGAAAATCGTCTGACGCTTTATAAATTATTTAGAAGCAATGTACATTACAAAAATTAGCGTCACACGATTTTGACCCTTAATTAATCAGCCATTCCTATAAAAAAGAAACGAATCGTTTTTTTAACGTCTCGTTACTTTTTGACGTTTTTTGTATGTCGTTTATGTCAAAAACCTACGGACAGTAAGCGAAAACGGTTCGTTTTAAGATCTTGGAACCGGCCATTACTCGGATTCGGCATTTGCTATGTTCATTTAGTCAAAATATGTTTAAAAAAACAAGATACTTAGCACATGTCGATAAGATCGAAAATCGTCTGACACCTTTTAAATAGTTTTGGAGCTATGTACCTTCCAAAAATTAGTGTCACCAATTTCCCCACCCTCCCCTCACCTTTCCTTAATTTCCCCTACTCTCCCGTCACATCCCCTACCCTCCCCCACACTTCCCTCACTTTTCCCCCACCATTCCTTAAAATTCCCCCACCGTCCCCTCTCTTTTCCCAACATACCCCGCCCTCCCCTCACCTTTTCTCAACTTCCCCTACCTTAAATCTCATCCCCCACCATCCTTATTTCCCCTACTCTCCTCTCACATAACCCATCCTTCCCCAACATCTACCTCACCCTTCTCTCAACTTCACTTTGACACTTGTAACTTTAAAATATCTTATACTCAGTAGAACAAATTGTTTTTTTTTGTCCAATCTGTTCTATCGTAGAACAGCATGTACGACCATAACACAATTTGTTCGGATCCAATGTCATACTGTTCAGTAGAACAGATTGGATGTGTTTTGTCCAATCTGTTCTTTAGTAGAACAAATAGTAGAACCAGTTAGACTAACCCCTACCATCCATACTGCATACTCGTACTTGCTTTTTATCGTAAGAGGTAGTACTGACCTCTGATTTCAGAGTTTGTCAGGCCACCCGAGGGCCACTGATATGGTCTGCTTTTTAAGGGTTTTTTGCATAAATATGCTGGTCAACCACAAACCTGATAAATGTGAAACTTAACATATATGTTTTTGAGATCTTTATCTCTCTAAGACTAAGACAAAAACACGATTAACAAAATTTCATTCGATACATTTTCTTATCAAAAATTACGTTATTTTCGGTGATGTTTACATTTTTCTACTCAACGGGTTAAGTTTTATCTCTAAAATAAATCTTACAGCAATAAAATATAGTTTATTATCTAAGGCTAAGACAAAATTTACCTAACTACATTATTAGCCTGCCAATAAAATAAATAACTTTTGAGACATACGTCATTTAGTTCCGAGCTAAATTGTGTGTTCAAACAGCGCTCGCGATATTCAACCTTGTTACGCAGGCACTTCAGTGCTTATTGCGGGTAGTGGGTGGCAGAGTGTAGGGTAGGTGGCAGGAGAGTGCGGAGTGGGAAAATGTAACCTTGGAGCCTGGCTTTAACGACTGCTATTAATAATGTTACAAACATACAAACAAACATACAAGTGAAGCTAATATAATGCGTATAAAAAGCCGTCGTCCCTTCGCGAGCTCCTGGCTCCGCGTTTCCCCAGAGTTTCCAGTTTGTCACTTGATCTTGCCCCTTGCCCTTCACCCTTCGCTATTCGCCCATCGCCCTGTGCCCTTCGCCCTTCGACGTTTGACATTTGAGTTGTCCATTTGACTTTGACATTTTACTTTGACTTTTACATCTAACTTTGACCTCTCTCTTTGACCTCTGTCTTTGAACACTGCCTGTGACCTCTGTTTTTGACTTTGACCTCTGTCTTTGATTGTTAACATACTAATGAAAAATGACATCGAAAATGTAACTACCATAGGGTATAGGGACGTACCTACCCTTACGATTACCCGACTTCCTGTCTACCGAAAAACTTGAATAAATTGGTTCTCGCCAAAACTCTCGCTTCGTCGTTCCTTCGCTCCACTCGCACACTCGACCTCCACATGTAACCATAAAAAACATTTTCAACAGTATTCACACGCACTTTTTCTAGAGGATTTATCATAGCAAAGTCAGCATCTAAAGGCTAAAATAGAAGACATATTTTTAGTCATCGTGAATCGTCAGCCCTGAGGTTGAATTGGGCTTCGAGGATAGCCTCTTCGCCCAGGTATAATCTCGGTTGGCGACCGCCAACCGGTACTTGCATTATTTTTAGTGTTTTCTTGGACCGTTTTTTGTTTTCTTAACGTGCCCTCCGAAACACGGAGCGATGCAAATCCGCAAATTACTTAGCTAAGTAATTGGTGCGGAGCCGAGTTCTGAACCCGGTATCATTAGATTCCTACTCGCATGTACCTTTACGATATACGGCCTGTTCTAGCTACCATTGCTCTTACAAATATGCATTACTAGCGCGCCTCGCAGCTTTGCTCGCGTGTACAATTTTCCGGGATAAAACGTCATATAATGGTCTCTATTGTATACAGCATCTACATATAACATTTCATTAAATTCGGTCCAGCCACTTCGCGTGAAAACGCCCCAAACAAACACACAACGTTTCACTTTTATATATTAGTGGGGATGGGGATTAAAACGAAAGTAAGTTTGGAACCTCGTCACGAAAAACGACTGAACCGATATTGTTGAAATTTGATATGGACATAGTTTGAACCCTGAGGAAGGACATTAATAATACTTTTCACAGACGAAGTCGCGTATACACAAGCCAGTCTGCTAATCAAGCTCTATTCCCGCAGGACGCAGGCGGTGCCCCGGAGACGCGCTGGCGCGGACGTTCATCTTCATCGCCTTCACGGCAATCATGCAGCATTTCACCATCACCTGTGCCGATGACCACCTTCCGTCGAACGAGCCCGACATAGGCATGCTGGCGAGTGCTAAGCCATTCAGAGCTGTCTTTAAACCAAGGAAGTCAGAGAGGGCATCATGATAAAGAACATCTAACATGTAGCCTGGCCACAGAATAAAAATAGTACGCAGTTCGCCATTTTGAAATAAGCTTGCTTCTTGGCCATAAAATTAAATTAATAGCGAAAATTATAAAACTAATTCTGAGATATTTGGGTTTAACTTCAGGAAATTAATTTGTAGTGCAAATATGGGACGGCGTAGGTTAGAATACTTGGCTGTCTGTGACATTTTAGTTTTAATAGGCAGTTTTAAATAGTTGGGTGACCTGCCCCCCGTTTCAGAACCTTCGATAACTTAGTTGTCGATCGATTCGGCATTCTTTATTCTGTGGATTCGGTTTGAAATCGTTCAATTCAATACAATTTTAGTTCACAATATCGAATTTGAATCGATTCGGTTCGTTTATCGAAAGGTTCTGAATCGGGGGGCTGACCAAGCCACAAACACACGATAGCAGCATGTATTGCGCCTTGCATGCTTGCAAAAAAACGAGAAAAATAAGATTCAAACCCTCATATCATAATCTCAGAAAGTACAGTACCTACATACCTACATGAATATTCAAGAAATAAATAAATGTTCAATTTATGCATATATTTTTTTGGTTTCACCTTCAACCAACCTGGATCTGACTTGGAGGGTACTACAACGATCAACACCAAACGTAAGTTACCAACTACGACGGCTGTGCTGAACGCTGCCAGCACTGGCGCAAGTTGGCCTCTCGACCCGAAAGTCAAGAAAAAAAATGTGGCGGATGCAGCCACTAGAAAACCGGGAGCCCTCGGACCAAAAGTACAAACCCAAAATTAGTAATATTTGGTCTGCAGTGCGATTACGTAATGTTGATCATGACGGTTTCAAGCCGTCAAATTCAAAAATATTATTTTTTCGGTTCAGTAACTCGTCCCATTGATTTTACCCTCCATATTTTCAACAAAATCTATACTAAGTAATGTCAGCAACAAAAATGATTGAAATTAATTCATTAATTGTTTATTACTTAGGTCACAGAATAAATAGTACAAGTACAGACGTACTTCGCGCAACAACTAATACAAATAGCGACTCTTGCTATTAGGCAACAAAGCGCTCAGTGCCTAGCGCGATATTCACCTAAACGTTGCCGCTCTCTTCTAACGCGCAACTCTGTCGCTGTCTGGCGCGGAGTGACGCGCTAGCTGTGGCGTTAGGATTTTTGGCTTGCCGCTATTACTATAATTATTCATCGACTATCTACCTACTTGCCACGTGGTCTATCTTATGCTTATCTTATAACTGTATTTCAATCTTTCTTATGTTTGAAGCGTATGATTACACGGTCAGGTAGATAGACAAAGAATATTAAAGTCCGTCATTTGTAATTAACAAATGAAAAAAACTTTACGCTACCTAGATACCTACCTCTTTGTTTAACATTTCTCATTAACTTACAATAATAATATTTTCACATTTTTCATTAATTAAAAAGTTCGTAGAACAAAAACCTCAAAATTCTGGTTGTTTACGTTTTCACTATACTAATTTTTAAATATCTCCTAAACGAGTGGACCGATTTACATGATTCAAACGGATAAAATGATTTTATGTTTAGACCTTTCATTTGACACCATTAAGAGAAAATCGTTAAGATATTTCAACAAACAAAAATCACATTTTCAGGTTGCTCTCGTAATTATCCAACATGTATGAAACGCGTAACAATTATTTTAAAAACTATATTAACAAACGTTAAACGTTAAATTTATTTTAACTGCTAATTTAATAAAAAAGGAATCTAATTTTATTTGTGAACAACACGATAATCCAAAATACTTAAGTAGGTCTGTAGGTAGGTATAAAATACAACGCAAAAATGTGTCTGTCATGACTCATTGAAATAAAAATAAGTTTTGAAGTAAGTAATCTTTTTTTATTTAATTTACAAGTTTTGATTAATGTTAGTAAAAATACAAAGATACCTAATTAGTCGTCTGCGATTAGAAGCACTCGCAATTGCAGCGAATTTTAAGTATTTCGGGTAGTACAGTCAGCAAAAAAATATGCATGTAAGTATTTTTTGTTAGTACGCACATAACTGATGAAAATATAAATCGTTTAATATAATAATATTACGCGCGAGTGGTGACAATGACAACCGACTAGCAGAGTGGCGACGGCACCACGCGAAAGTGTACCTAGGTATATATCGCTGTAGGTACAGCCGGGTGAAGGAGGCCTGCCCCCCGATTCAGAACCTTTTGATAATGAACCGAATCGATTCGATTCGATATAGTTCTCGAATCACCGCGTGTACCACCTTTAAAAATACTTGACTATATCATTATTTATTTGCTCATAGCACTTAAATAAACTTACTTTTTTTTCTAAATAATACAACTTTATGACAGTAATTAAGAAATATTAGGTGATTTTAAAACATTTAATTTACTATGTCGACGTGTACTACTAACTGTCATGGCGGCCGGAAGTCAAGTGAACGAGACACTAGTCTGACAAAAAGAGCAAGGTAGCGAAATTTTTCGTATAATTTCCCAAAAATTATGTTTGGAAGGTTGGTAACAGTCAACATAACAAAATAATTGAATTCTCCAATAATTTCCAATAATTTAAGTTATTTAATTGATTAAGAGAGTGGTCAACCACTGGTACCTGGTTTGGGACTGATACACCTATCCTACTAAAGCTCAGCCAACAGCATCGGCTCAGCCAACTCACCAAATCCTGCTGACATGGAGAGTATCGCGCTGGATCTTAAGGGCCTCTCAGCCCAGATTTCTTCTTTGCAAGCCCTGACGGCAAGTGTACAAGCGATCCAAGCTAACATTGCGGATCTGAAGACCATGAAAGCGGATACCGCGGACCTGAAGCTCATTAAACCCGATGTTGCTGACATGAAGGTGTCCATGGAATTCATGCAGCATTCTGTTGAGGCACTTTGTAACGTCTCACTTCATCTCACGTTGTTTTTATTACGTTTAGTCGAGTTTTCACGTAGTATCAACAAAATAAGTCCACTTTCACAATAAAATAAACAGTCGATATTAAACAAAGAAATACGTAACCTTAAAATGTATATGTGTTGTCAAGATTTTAAGTATTTCTTGTCTTGGAATTAGTATGACCATTCTACACGTTATGTAATCTACAATCGTAAACAGAAGTTTAACCAAGCCAATACGACTTGTTGCAAACAATTTTTCACCGCAATATCTACTCCAACGCACCGTATTGAATGACCGTAATACAGGTTCCGATTGAAACAGAATGGGTGGTTGCTACGCTAAAATTACCAACGCGACCATAACAGAACACACCGATAGAAGCGATAACTATCCTGTGGTGACGAATGGTTCTTTTTTAGCCTCGTCATTTTGTGCTGGCCTAGACAAAGCTTTTCTAAATATTTTTGCAAATAATTGTGGATAAACCTTTGTCTTTAATTACCAGTGAAAAAAATACCAATGTTGTACCAAATAGTACAGATCTTCGGACAGAGACCTCAATATATCATTATCTGATTTACGTATCCTGTTCCAAAAGGATGCGATACGGGATCTTATAATAGCAAAGAAATCAGAAACCCGTGCATCAGCAAACATGCCCGATGCGCTGCAAAATCTTGGTTTCTTCATAAGGATGCGAAATGCGTTATTATATTGCACCCTTATGGTACTATATGCTTTTCTAGTGTACCTTGTCCAAAGCTGACATGTATATAAACTTATACAGTAAGCCTTGAACAAGGCATGTTTTACCTCGTGAGTACATTTGGCAAACCTCCGCGCGAGCATGTTACATCTGATGGACAGGCTCCTTCTTTCCCGCTCCATATCCATGTCATCCGACAAATTTTCAGTCATAATGTGACCGAGATACTTGAACTGTCCCACAACCCTTATTGGCGAACCCAACAAACAGACATCGGTTACTCTCTCCGGACCCTTACCTGCACGAAATACCAGCATTTCTGTTTTACCAATATTGTACTTTAGTCCATGCTGTTTAGCATATTGTTCGCATACTGCCAATAGTTTCCTAAGTCCATTAATCGAGGGGCTGAGAAGAACCATATCATCAGCATAGCTGAGGTTATTGACACAAACTTAACCAATATGGCATCCGATTCTGGTGCTTCTCAGCTTCTTGATCAAATCATTTACATAAACATTAAACAGGTCCGGAGAAGTTAGTCTCCCCTGGCGTACCCCGCAGTCCAGTCTGTAATCACTGGATGTCGTGTCACCCCATCTCACTGCATTTGTTTGGTTTCCGTACCAGTACTTAAACAAGTTCACCACTTCATCCGGGACCTGAGTCCGGGATAGTTTGTTCCAAAGAATATCATAATTCACCAAATCAAACGCCCAACTCAAGTCCAGAAAACAGGCATAAACTGATGTTTCACGTGTAAGATAGTAGTTTACCATGTGTTTTAAACTAAAGATAGCAGAGTCCGTTGATAGTCCGGGACGGAAACCAAACTGAGCATCGTCGATACGTATATTGTTCACCAATAAGGGCTGTAAAAGCCGTTCAAATATCTTACCTATTACGGTCCCCAAAGAGATAGGTCTGTAGTTAGCTGCACTACTCAAATTACCGGTCTTATTTTTAACAATAACGGTCTTATTTTTTAGTATATACCTACCGCTTTTGTATTCCCTGTATTTCGTGATAATTTACTCCCAACTGGTGAAATTATTTTAAAACTATGCTTCTTACGTGCTGTATTTCTATAATTATAAACTTATGTCCGACCCTTCTGGTCTTTCGCATTTGTACTTTACTTTTAACTTTTTATTTATCACTTTAATGTCAACTTTATGTATCATACTGACTGCCACATCTACTTCCTTGGGGCTTAATTGAAAGAGGCCTCGTCCGGCATGGTGGACCCCAAGGAACGAAGACCTGGTGATGTACGGCAGCCAGACCTACTGAACCTGGGACTAAGGCGTTTAATTCTGCCATTCCAGGGTTTTTTTTGGTACCCTAGAGGTACGATCGCCGACCAGCAAGCTGCCACGGGTCTTTGGACACCTGTCCCCCGGGAGCTGATCTGCGCACTATTGCGTTACTATTGGCTGCTGCACAACTTCTGCACCATCTCTCCGCGGAACGTCTTCGCACGCGTGCCTCTAAGCAAAGTCCCAAGCCGAAGGACAATATCATACCTACGCCACCTCCTGTAACTCACTCCCTGAGTATTTTTTCTTCCTTTCTGATTACACTGGTAATTTACTCTTTTTTTTTCTATACCTACCGCCACTTCACTAGTAGGTAGGCTTCTTAATTATTCTATCTCTTTCTATAAATAAACTGCCAGGTGACAACTTACAGGAAGGATTTCAAACGTTGACCAGCAAGTTCAGAACCTTTTAAAGACGAAGGATAAGGTGCAACTTCTTAAAGCAGCGCTTTGATCAATTCGAATGTGCTCTTCCTGAGAATGACCAGAGGTCACGTTTGAATAATGTTGAGATTGTCACGAGCTGGGGTTCGGATAAAATTAATGTACGCTAATTACACCAAAAATAAACACAATTATTTGAAAAACCACAACAAGAATTTAAACTGACGAGTAACACTCAAACACTCTTTAACTCAACTGTACATACTAATCAATTATCACTGAATACTCGCCGAATCACTATGATCGTTTCGTTCCGAATGCCAAGTCAAAACTGTCCCAGGCAGCCGATGCGCGCCCTATTTATACCGTAACAGAAGAGAAGTCTCCAGAGGTACTCGTATGTACTAGCAGTAGTCGGTAGGTATAATTATGAACTTTCAAGGTCGGCGGTGCCTTTGATGTTGCCGCGCCTGTAGGTATATACCTACCGCGCGCTCTGGAAACTTCTGTAAGTACCTACACTCTACTGGTGTGTTCCAGAAGGTTCCTGTAGATGTAGGTATTGCGTCATCCGACCGCGGCTCCTCGAACATTTTAGTACCTACTGTTTTTCTAAGAATCGACCGGCCTTGTTAGGCTGGTGGATTCTTAGAAAAACAGCAGGTACAGCAGTGTTAGTCCCGTAATATTGGGCCAGTCGATCAACATGAACAATTTTAGGAGCATTCCTCAGTGTGTACATTCAGGTCAACCTGACCCTTCTTTGGCTTCCACATCACTTGCTCAGACACAATGTTCTCTTTCACAACCATTCCGGCAAACACTGTCAAATCTAAAATCAACAACACCTGCATTAAGCGCATTGGCGCACGATTTATTGTAGCTCAAAATTTATCTTCTAAAATTCAAAAAGCCATCAGTGAAAATTCTGAATGTTCCCAAGCAACAATTATTGTTATTCTCGTTTCAGGTCCTCCACGCTAAAGGCACAAAAAAAACTCAGACATCAACAATAAAAAATATATGCATTATTTTGGAATCATGGTATACTTTTAACAAGTTTGGATGACACAATTATTGTTTTTTAATCCAAATTCTAAATTTTAGTCTCTCAGAGAATTCTTGGTGTCAAGCCTCTCTTCCCATTCGGTTTGGAGGCATAGGCATTCGCAAAATTTCTAGTGTTTCCTTCCCAGCGTTTCTGTCTTCTGTCCATCTTACCACCGGCCTCTACTGCAAGATTGTCAACACGTCTATCGGTGGAGGGTTTGGTCGAGGCTAGTAATGCTTGGACTACGGCCTGTCCAAGTGAAGATTTCCCTAAAATCCTCCGTTCGCAGAGGCAATGGGACGAACCCTTATGTAAAATTGTTCAAAAATCTTTATTGAACAGCAATATTGATATTAGGGATCGGGCTCGCCTCCTTGCAACTATTGAACGTTAGTCGGGCTATTGGTTGCAGACAATTCCTTCGACCAATATAGGAACTTTCATGGATGACACCAGCTTTTCAATAGCAATCGGTTTGCATCTGTGCATCTCCAGAACAGAACCTCACAACTGCCACTGCGGAGGCGAGATTGATCGGTTATGTCACCATGGCCTATCCTGCCGCCGCAGTGCCGGACAACTGTCACGAGGCGGTCCAGGGTTGGGTTTGTTCCACTAGCCCAGGGACCAAACCTCAGTGACACAAAATTACAGGAACAATAGGAGCACCGGAACAGGAGGAGATGATCATAAACAGCGACCTTGCACTCGACTATTCTATTCAGTCTTCTCTCAATTTAACTTCAACGATACGGATTAAAATAACCACTTGCGAAGGTATTATCATATATATTTAAAAGACTCATATATATTTGTAATAAACTTATTTAGGTATTTTATATAATATTATTTTGTAAAATTGCATTTTTTGCTAATCCTAAAGACAATATCGGAATGACAGGTTATTTGAATTTATAATTAATAATGACAAACTATCAAATAGAATGAAATGGATTATGAAAGAATTAAGAGATCAAATGAGTATTATTACGAAAGAGGTTTGACCTCGTTACATTACCCCACCTCCCCGGAGTTTTTTTTTTTTTTTTTTTTTTTATATTGACAAAACAATTTTTTTTGTAGTAAGGTATGTAAAAATTTTGTTGTTTTTGGTATCCAAAAACATTAGGTTATTTAAAAAATGGAGAAAAAATACTAAAGAAAAAAAAATAGTAGAAGTTAATAATAAAAAAATATATAATAAGGTTAATAAAGTTAAAATAATTAATTAAAATAATGGAAATGCTGAGCTGAAAAGGATTTTTTAAACTATGGCCAATTTTCAACGAAACTTGTACAACCTCCTTTGAATTTTTGTTGTTGACCAATTTGGGTTATCGCCTTTAATTTTTAGGTGAACATGTTTATTTACAATGTCAATATACAATTGATTGGATTCCTAGATGCATTCAAATTCATAAATCACACATTCATTCATCATCATTCATAGTCTTATACCCATACCTTGGAAATAAAACTCATAAGAAAGAGGAACCTTATATAATATAAAGGTTACTCGTGGAACCAATACAATATAGTGTAGGCTTATTTGAATTTAGAATTAATAATGACAAACTATCAAATGGATGGAAATGGATTATGAAAGAATTAAGAGATCAAATGAGTATTATTACGAAAGAGGTTCTCACGCCACGCCGCCCTGAATGACGTCATCCTTCGGGCCCTTGCCACCGTTAACGTGCCAGCTATTTTAGATCCGAACAGTCTTTCACGTGAAGATGGCAAGAGGCCTGACGGTATGACTTTAATTCCTTGGAGTCGTGGGAGGCCGCTGGTGTGGGACGCAACTTGTGCCGGCACTCTAGCGGCTTCTCACCTACAAAATAATTCGAGGGCGGCGGTTGCAGCGGCAGCCTTAGCAGAGAGCCTCAAGCGGAAGAACT
The DNA here is from genome assembly GCA_946251855.1 of Alsophila aescularia. Taxonomy (NCBI): domain Eukaryota; kingdom Metazoa; phylum Arthropoda; class Insecta; order Lepidoptera; family Geometridae; genus Alsophila; species Alsophila aescularia. The sequence continues at coordinate 58,414,792 of OX276381.1, forward strand.
GTGTATCTATCGGTTATGGATACATATTTCTTCCGTTTGGGGTAGAAACTATGGGGCCCTGGGGTCCGGAAACACGGGGATTTGTCAAGGAGATGTCCAGACGCTTAGTAGAAACCACAGGTGACCAAAGCGCTGGCGCTTACCACGTTCAAAGAATTAGTTTAGCTATTCAATGAGGTTACATCGCCAGCGTTTTGGACACCTTACCTGCAGACGGCGACCTAAATTCTGTTTTTTATTTGTAAATAGTTAACATTTAAGGTTTTGTATATAATTAGTTTTAATTGTAAATTAGATTCGTTAAGTCGTATTATAGTATGATTTGAAACATAAAAATAATATCATAGAATATAACAGATTCAATAACTTAAATTCAACAAAAATGTTAAGTAAGAGTTTTATGAATAACCCGAGACGCTGTCATTAGCGGCATAGAGGCACAGTAGGTACATATATTTCTGTATAGACTAATATATGTACTGTTCTAAAAGTGAGGCATCTCTGCTTTCTGACGTAACAAAGTGTTTGGGTGAAGTGGCTTAGTTAGCTCGCGTTTTGTATTATTTTTATGAATTAGTTTCGTAAGTATAATAAAACTTGTTATAATGCTTTAAATCCATTTATTTGAAGTAGAACAATTAGGTATAAATAAATGAGATGAATCGTTAAAACATTCTAAGCGTGATAAGCACAACTTTTTTTTAAAATTACAGTCTCTACTGTATAGAGATTATCAAATGAGACAAATAAACTAATCAAGTGTGTTCTAGTGTGTACTAAGTACTTACGTAGAATTTTTCTAGTATTTACTACGTAAAATTGAAATAAAAATCGATGATAAAATAGTATTTTTTGTGTTCGAAATTGGTAAACTTTAAGCTTGTACTATTATTTATTCTGTGCTTTAAGTTACACCCCTTCGCTATTAGCGACTCACGTGGGGTCAAGTCAATGCACATTGCGCTATATTGCCAATCTCTCTGGCGCAGAGTTTATTTGGGAATCCTTGTGTTTGTTTTATCAACTGATAATTGGCGAAATATAAATCGATGTGACATCATAACGACATTGAAATTGTAAAGTAGGTAGATTGGTAGTGTTTCGCACTAGGTAGGTAAATTTTGACCTTTTTTCAACTTCCCACTCGTTTTAATATATATTTTAATTCGGAATCGAGTAAAATAAATTCAAATACATATTTCTGATTTATATGTTCTCAGAACACAGTTATTTGTTTATATCCGCTCGGTTGTCGACGCGCTGAAGACCAAACTGATAACCCAAAAAAAAATGGCCGCCGCGACACATCTAACCTCAAACTGGTAATTGATTGTATATGCGTTGAGACTACAGGTACTTGATGGTCAACCCACAAAAAAAAGAAGGTCGACGCGACACATCTGGCTGAAAACTGGGGATTTATTGGGTACGTGCCGAGATCACAGCACTGCGATTACGTAATGTTGATCATGACGGTTTCAAGCCGTGAAATTCAATAATGCTTTGCGATAGAGTCGATTTTGCTATGAAAAAAGTGACAATCTGATTGAAGCCAAGTTCTGTAATTGGGCCACAGTATCTGATTGTCAACCCACAAAAACGCGACACATCTGCAGGCCGATTCCATAACTTGGCTTCAATCGAATTCTCAATATCCAACCACTAATGCCTTGCGATAGAGTCGAATTTGCTATGAAAAAAGTGATAATCCGATTGTAGCCAAGTTATGGAATTGGGCCACTGGTCGCGCCGACTTTGCGTAAACAAACAGTTTTTATGACCACTTCACTGAGCGCTTAGATAAACAAACTGGTGATTTATGGAGCGAAATAGGTACGGTACATATTTCAAGTGTTTATGTTGTGGGTTTCGAAGCAAAATAATTATATAAACACGCTTAGATTTGAATGATTATTGAGGTCAATAATGTTCAAAATCGAGTGGCAAAATTTACGTCGCTATCGAGTGGTCCGATGATCAATGAAAACAAAAAAGTGACTGTAGCGCATAGAATCAATCGAGCGGCTAGGAGAGGGTTCTCAAGTGGCCATACAAACGGTTTGTTTACACAAGGGCCGCCGGGCCCAGATTGGCTTCGGCGGCCGCCACACAGTTCGCGCCTTTTTTATTTAACCGCCACACGTGAGCGGATACCAGACATCTAAATTCGTATTTATAATAATTAATGTTTCTTCCATCAAACTTTGCCAACTGCGTTCATTTGCAAACTTTGCCCTTTATAAGATGAATTATGAATGATAAATAAAACACGACTTATATTATTTCTTTTGAAGAGTATATTTACAAAGTCGACGCATTTATTTCTTTTGTAGAGCATATTAATTTACAAAGTCGACATCGTAACTAAAAAAGTGTATAGAACTGTGTTCGTCATACAGTTTTTACTACCCAAGGGATAGAATTTCTAAAAAAAAAACTTTGTTAAACGGGGGTGGTAAAAAAAGAATTTAAAAATAACTTTTGTCATTGCACCCAAGGGCAGTCAAGGAAACCTCCAAAATTCAAATCTCTAGTACTTTACTTACTAGTTAGTCTAGTAGTTTACTGGTTTATACTGTGGTTGTGCATTGTCTGTCAGATAGTCAGTGAGTATGTTAAATTACGGTACTGTTTTATAGGTAAATATAGATTGAATGTATCAGTAAAGTAAAAATTTTCTCAACTGCCAATGATCATAGTTAATAACATTATTCTTAGTAATTCAGATCACTAGTAACAGTTAAGTAAACACACATGAGACAAGCAATATTACAACTTAACTTACAAACATGTTACAAACTAATATTACATAAAATATTAATTAATGGTTAAGTACACACCTATGCTACACACACACACACACACACACACACACGCAGATACACACACTAGAACAGAACTAGGTAGTTGCTCGAAAGTCATGATGATTTAAGTTTACTATTAAAATTAGTATTTCCATTTAGTGGTAAGAGATTCTAAATCTTAATGCTCGTTAGTGCCATGCGGGCCCACATTACAAATTAAATCACCCATATTTAAAGTTATCATATTCCATATTATTGAAAAGTGCATTGTACATAAGCATGGAAAGTAAAATCAATATAAGAGTGGCCTACTTGCACAAAAACAAAACAAAGTTGAAAAATTAAAAAAAAAAAAAACAAAGTTTGAAGTTATTGTTATCTCTTTCACACTACTGTCTGCCTATGTCTCTCTATCCTACTTGTCTTGCATTTTTAGCCCAGACTAGACACCGGACTAGAGCCCGGGGCTACAACAGCTGTGGGTCTTACATATCTACGTGGAACAAAAACACTTATTTTACATTTGGCTTTGAAGAGCAATTCTAAATCAGTACCTGTTATAAGTCCAAGTCGAGTACCTACTGATCAGTATATTGTACAAACTGTTTGATTCATTCAACACTATTAACTTAAAAGTTTTTCAAAATATGTCATATATTATGTAATATTTTAAAATTATGTTACTCGTAGACTTCAAAAACAACAATAATATATGAGTGAAAAACATTGAACATGTTTTGCGAAATATTACATAATAAACAAATCATTCAGTTACCACTTGATTTACATAATTTACAAACATAATAATTATCACGGCTAACAAGAATTAAATTTAGTTTACGAGATATAGCTGACCAAGTTAGACCAACAAAGTTAGCATAATGCTTACAACTGGACCGTCTGCAACCAGTTTTCATAGTTAGGTAGCTCAGGATTCTGGCTACGGAACCCAAAGTCACTTCGTAAAGTCATGTGTATTGAAAATGATACACAAATACAATCTTACGAGAAAACTGGTTTTCTCGTAAGATTGTATTTGGGTATCATTTTCAATACACATGGCCTGGGAAGTATGTACTACAGCCATTCTATGCTACCCCTTGCAACGTTTTCATAACTATACAGCTAAACTGCTACTACTTCCCAGGCCACGTGTATCAAAAAGTATACACACCAGGAAATCTAGTGAAAATGCAACAAAAAATTGTGAGATCTCAGAGTGAAATCTGATGTAAATGATGTTTAACACAAATTCCAAAACAAAAATAAAATTTACAAAAAATGATGAAATAGCCACATAGTCTGGTACCATAAGCCGGGACCAACAGCTTAACGTGTCCTCCGAAGTACAGAGCGATGGAAAACAACACATATCTTAGAAAAGTCATTTATGCAGATAATTAATCATTGAGTTCCTGTGATGGTAATATTGTCAAGAGAAACAGCACAGAGCTAAGTCAACGGTGTTCCTAGTTGTCTAACTCAACGGTGTACCTAGTTGTCTAACTCAACGGTGTACCTAGTTGTCTAACTCAACGGTGTACCTAGTTGTCTAATTCTCTGTGATTCAAACTGAAACTCTGTTTTGAATCTTGTGGGGTTTTGTTTTCATAATCACACAGTTTGTATCTTGTTTGAATGTGTTGTTAAACCACTTGCATATATAGAATTGTAGTAACACAACTTACATGCATTATGCTGTCTTTCCAGTGTGTGTTCTTAGGTGTTTTCTTAAACCACTCACAGCAACAGATCTGTAGTTACACAAATTACATGCATATGGTTTCTCTCCAGTGTGTGTTCTTAGGTGGGTTATTAAATCATTAGCTCGGGCTGATTTATGATCACACAAATCACATGCATATGGTTTCTCTCCAGTGTGTGTTGTTTTGTGAGTTTTTAAATGACTAGCTCGGGCTGATTTATGATCACACAAATCACATTCATACGGCTTTTCTCCAGTGTGTGTTCTTAGGTGGATTTTTAGACTACTTCCACTAACAGTTTTGTAGTTACAGAAATTACATGCATATGGTTTCTCTCCAGTGTGTGTTGTTAGGTGGGATTTTAAACTACTCCCACTATCAGTTTTGTAGTTACAGAAATTACATGCGTATGGTTTCTTTCCAGAGTGTGTTGTTCGGTGAGTTTTTAAATTATCTGCTTGGGCTGATTTATAATCACACAAATCACATTCATATGGTTTCTCTCCGGTGTGCGTTCTAAGGTGTCTTTTTAAATTAACAGCTTGGACTGATTTATAATCACACAAAGCACAAGCAAATGGTTTCTGTCCAGTGTGCGTTTTTAAATGGCTTTGTAAAGCATAAGAATATGATGATTTAAAATCACACAAATCACATACAAATGGTTTCTCTCCAGTGTGCATTCTAAGGTGTTTTTTCAAGTAAACAGCTTGGGCTGCTTTATAATCACACCGATCACATGCAAATGGTTTCTCTCCAGTATGTTTTTTTAGGTGGCTTTTTAAAGCAGTAGAATATGCTGATTTATAATCACACAAATCACATGCAAATGGTTTCTCTACAGTGTGTGTTCTAAGGTGTCTTTTTAAAGCAAAAGCTTGGGCTGATTTATAATCACACAAATCACATTTATATGGCTTTTCTCCAATGTGTGTTCTTAGGTGGGCTTTTAGATTACTCCCACACTTAGATTTGTAGTTACAGAAATTACATGCATAAGGTTTCTCTCCAGTGTGTATTCTTAGGTGGGTTTTTAAATCACTATTTCGGGCTGATTTATAATCACACAAATCACATGCATATGGTTTCTTTCCAGAGTGTGTTGTTTGGTGTTTTATTAAAGTACCACGTAGTGCACATTCATAACCACACATATTGCACTGATATGGTTTCTGCCCAGTGTGAGTTCTTATATGACATTTTAACATACTTGCATGTGTTGTTTTATACTCACACATAATACATGCAAATTGTTTCTCTCCAGTGTGTGTTCTAAGGTGGCTTTTTAAATGACCAGTTTCTGCTGATTTATAATCACACAAATCACATGCATATGGTTTCTCTCCAGTGTGTGTTTTAATGTGTCGGTTTAACTGGTCAGCTCGGACTGATTTGTAATTACACAAGTCACATGCATATGGTTTCTCTCCAGTGTGTGTTCTAAGATGATTTTTTAAAGTACTAGCTCGGGCTGATTTATAATCACACAAATCACAACCATATGGTTTCTCTCCAGTGTGTGTTCTAAGGTGATTTTTTAAACAACCAGCTTCGGCTGATTTGTAGTCACACAAATCACATGCATATGGTTTCTCTCCAGTGTGTGTTCTAAGGTGGCTTTTTAAAAGACCAGTTTCTGCTGATTTATAATCACACAAATCACATGCATATGGTTTCTCTCCAGTGTGTGTTTTAATGTGTCGGTTTAACTGGTCAGCTCGGGCTGATTTATAATTACACAAGTCACATGCATATGGTTTCTCTCCAGTGTGTGTTCTAAGATGATTTTTTAAAGTACTAGCTCGGGCTGATTTATAATCACACAAATCACAACCATATGGTTTCTCTCCAGTGTGTGTTCTAAGGTGATTTTTTAAAGGACCAGCTTCAGCTGATTTATAGTCACACAAATCACATGCATATGGTTTCTCTCCAGTGTGTGTTCTGAGGTGTTTTATTAAAGTACCGCGTAGTGCACATACATAACCACACATATTGCACTGGTATGGTTTCTGCCCAGTGTGAGTTTTTATATGACATTTTAACGTACTTGCATGTGTTGTTTTAAACTCACACATAATACATGCAAATTGTTTCTCTTCAGTGTGTGTATTTAGATACATATTTATATCAGTAGAATGTGCAGATTTACTGTCACACAGTTCACGTGCTAATGGTTTCTCTCCAGTGTGTGTTCTGAGGTGTTTTTTTAAATGATCTGCTCTCACACTTTTATAGTCACACATATTACATGAGTAATATTATTTCTCTCCAATGTGTGTTCGCCTGACAAGTTTTAACGATTTGAGGATACACCTATTGGATTTGTGCGGTTTTACTACAGCTGTTGTTCTTTCTTTCACGTTTCGTATGTGTTTTATCATTGTATTTGTTCCGACTTCTGCAAGAACCTAGAGGCATACACGTAGTATTGTCTTCTCTTTGGGCATACGCAAACTAATTATTACCACAAACTGAATAGGAGATACAGTTAGCGCTTTCAGATCATCACATGATAATTATGTTAATTGTTAAATCTGTAATTCTTAAACTTCAAAGAGGTTGTTTCTTGATCTATGTATCGCGATGAAACACTCAGTGTGACCAGCTTCAAATGTCAAATTCTGCTAGCCTGAATGACAAAAACTGCTAAAACATGCTAGACATTTTTCATATAATGCTAAATTACTGCTTTTACAGATATTGCTTAAACATTAGAAAATATGAAAAAAAATGCCAATTTGTACGATTAGAATGTCATTTTTATTAGGGTTCCGTACCCAAAGAGTGTCAACGGTCAACTATAATATTTTTAAGCCTACGCTGTCTGTCTGTTTGTCCGTCCTACCTTTTAACGACTGTATCTTTGGAGAAAATAGTATCCGAATGGTATCATGTTGCGCTTTACAATCTGACGGATTATGGCCCATTCTCTCTCTCTCAAGGCCCGTGTCCCAGCAGCGGGAACTGATAACAATGATCTTTTGAACTGTAATAGATATTAAAATGTTTATAGAATATGACTGTAATGTTATGGCGGATTAATTAAGAAATAATAATAATAAAAAAGGGGGATCCCTATACAACAAAAGTACTTATTACGTATTTTGTCTTTGCTCTAAGCGGTGATAAGTACAAGCGTAAAAGTCAAACTTGGCATGATTACACACTCTAAAGTAAAACTATAATAAGAAAAATAAAAGTGGTGTGGTAAGAAACCCTCAGTGCGCGGCCCAACTCGCACTTGGCCAGTTCATTTCTATTTACAACACAATTCACTCATCACTATCACTTTCCTTAGCAAATTCTTTGTATAATGATGATGAGTTAAGAGATAATGTTAACATATTTTTGTCGGCTCGAAATTCACACACCCATTTTCTCATATATTTCCTTTTTGCCTTTTTGGCATTCAAAATTACAGAATCGTCATGTTTATTTTTAAACCGATTTCTAAGCTGGTTTTTTATATTGTTAATAAGTGAAATGATTCGTTCACAATAAGTGTGTGGCATTAGTAATATCCTAATAGCCCCCGCAAGATTCACAATGTTGGGTTTACCAACACCATTACCATTACCATTTAAATTAAATTAAATTCATCGTTTCAATTTGTCTTCTGAAATTTTCGGTATCTGTTGGTTTGGCATCAGAGCTGCTTCCAGAAGCAAATAAACTCAAATATAAATGCTTGAGCGTACTGTGTTCACTTTTGGGGCATTTTGAAGTCGTTCAATAAATCCTGCCAGATTATTGCTATTATTGGATGCATCATTGGATTCTGCTAAATAATGCTAGATTTCAATAAAATGCTAAAAAACCTGCTAGGAGCTAAAATGAGAGTCAAATCCTGCTGAAATCGCAGGAACCTGCTAAATATGGTCACACTGGAAACACTTCTTCAAATACCTCTGTACACGTTTTTCACAATAGATAAAACAAAGCAAAACGAACGATTGTACCACAAACTACAAAGAATGGATTGTACAGACTAGTGATTATATTCTCTTTGGTACAGACGAGAGAACTCAAACATACTAAGACATTAAAAGAATAAATGTTTTATAATGCAATCCATGGGATATTTAGAAAAAATATACCCACTAGAGCATTTTATATTTTGGTAACATATACGATTTCATTCGGTTTTCCCGCTGAAACTTCCTCCCGAAGTTCTCTACTCTATACAGCCTCATATAACAAGGCATAACTATCTGTACTATTATTTATTCTGTGGCATAACGCAGGAAATCACACGCAAAAACGTTATCTTTTGCTGCTCTATAGTACAATATTAAACTCTATCTCCGTGGAAAAAGGTTCTGTAGCTACATACAAAAGTTCTGTAAGTTTGTGCTGTAAAGTTACACAATACACAGCCTCGTATACACGGCATACAAAGAAATAAAAAGGGCCCGTAATCTTGGTTTGTATGTTGATGATGAACTAAGGTTTGTAAAACATATAGCGGACTCAGTAAAAAACAGTTTTTACAGACTTAAAATAATTTATAAACTGAGACAGCCAAGGGTGCGGGTCCTGATCTTATTCCTCCTTGTTTTATTCGCTGTTGTGCAGATTCTTTAAGCCTACCTCTTAGCATTCTTAACTAAGAGATTTATTGTTTTTTTTATATTTTATTTCTCAGCTTTTCTTAATTTTATATATAATAAATCTATCGAGACTGGAACGTTTCCATCATCTTGGAAAGTTGCAAATGTTATCCCTATACCTAAAACTTCTAACATTAATAACATTAAAGAATACAGACCTATTTCTATCTTACCATGTTTTGCCAAAGTAATGGAGAGCTTGATTTGTCCTTTTCTGTCTTTTCATCTTAAACAGTTTTTAATTGAACAGCAACATGGGTTTCAAAAGGGCAAGTCCACTCTGTCTAATCTACTACTTTATAGCGAACACCTCTCATCCTATGTTGACCAAGGCAAGCAAGTGGATGTTATTTATATGGATATAAGCAAAGCTTTCGACAGAGTGGACCATAACATTCTAATAGCTCTTCTAATAGCTTTCTCTTCTATAATCTGCACTTGGTGTTGGTGGAGGTTTGCTAAAATGGCTTCAAAGTTACCTCTCCCCCAGATATCAAAAGGTTGTTGTAAGCGGGTATGAATCAGAAAGCTTTTTTGTGCCTTCAGGGGTGCCCCAGGGATCACACCTAGGTCCTATACTATTCTTAGCTTTTATAAATGATTTGCCAGATATATTTAACTTTGTAGAACATTCTTTATTTGCCGACGATTTGAAATTATATCAAAAAATTGACAGTGTGGTTGATTGGAAGAAAATGCAAAACGATCTAGATAACTTAAACACTTGGTGTCAAATCAATAAACTTCCGCTTAATTTTAGTAAATGCAAACATATTAAATTTAGTAAAAAACGCAATCTAGTTCAGAGTTATTATTTGTTAGATGGACAGGTACTTGAAGAAATTGAAGAAGTGAGGGACCTAGGAGTGATTTTTGATAAAAAAATGTCTTTTAAGCCTCATTACGATCACATTATTAAAAAAGCTAGCAGAGCACTCAGGTTCATTTGGCGTAACAGTAGAAAATTTAAAAGCCCTGTTATAAGAACCGCCCTGTTATAAGAACCACCCTGTTTAAGTCGCTTGTTCGTAGTCACTTGGAATATTGCCCTAGCATTTGGAACCCTCATTATGACTGCCATGAGCAGAGAATAGAGAGTATCCAAAAAAGATTTTTACGTTTTATGACTAGGTCGCTGGGCAAGAGACATGAGTTAATTGATTATAGGGACAGATTACAATATTTTCAGTTGACAAACTTGGCTGATAGACGTCGCTTAGCAGATCTTGCTTTTTTGTATAAACTTGTAAATGGTCACATTAATATTCCCGATATCTTGTCATTGATTGGGTTTGTTGTCCCGCGTTCTGGCTACCGTACTAGTACTTACAAATTTATGTTCATCCAACGGCATAGAACTAAAATGGGCAAGCATAGCCCAATAACAAGAATGCTAAGACTATGTAACCAATTGTGGTCAGAATGTGGGATATTTTTGACAGTTCTCTTCGAATTTTTAAGAGAAGGGTTGCCGAAACCCTTAAAGCTACTCGAGGGTCTCATTAGGTCCTAGTTGTTTTGTTTTAATTTTAATATTATATCAAAATTTTCCTATATTTTTTAATTCAATTTTTTTTTCTCATTTAGTTAACATTTTTTTTTTATTTGGTCAAGAGTGGGTTGTAAAAAATATCATTTTTATTTATTCATGCTGTGTTTGCCTCTTATTGGGTTGTTACCTTCACCCTAAAAAATAAATATAGCAAAAAAAAAAAAACACATGTGACTCCTTTTTATACGCTTTATATTAGCTTCACTTGTATGTTTGTATGTTTGTAACCGACTCCTTTGGACGCTATTTTGACCCACTTTAAACGGTCAGATTTCATTCAAATTTTGCACACCTGTCAAAGACCGATGACAATGCAATAATTCGAAAAAAAAAAGTAGAAAATAAATAATATAAAAAATTCACGAGAAGAGTTTACATTACTTTCATCTTGCTCGTTTTCTTTTTCTTCTTCGTTTTCATTAATTGGGACCGGTAGAGGTGCTAATTGTCTATTTGAAACAGTGCATTCGCGACCATCAGAGAGACGGATATGAGAGTATGAAGGGTTCACTTGAAGGATCTCCGCTTCTTCAACAAGTGGATCGTATTTAGAATTTCTAACATTCTTTTTTACTAGCACTGGTCCAGAATTTATGAGCCATGTAGGTAAGGATTTTCCGTTAGGCGAACGACGCGGGTGATGAAACAATCGTTCGTGAGGAGAAACGTTTGTACTCGTGCATAAAAGCGAACGGATTGAATGTAGAGCGTTGGATAGGACTCGTTCCCAGTTTGAAATATCCATGTTTTTAGAACGAAGACTAAGCTGAATTGATCTCCATAGCGTTCCATTTAATCTTTCAACTTGCCCATTTCCTTGAGGATTATATGGGGTTGTCCTGCTAATAGCTATTCCGAGAGGAGTGAGAAAACTCTTCAATTCCTCCGACAAAAATGCAGATCCTCTATCAGAATGGATGTACAGTGGAAATCCAAAAGTGTGGAAGAGCTCCTTCAGACATTTGATAACGGAAGTTGCAGATACATCAGCGCAGGGATAAGCGAATGGAAATCTTGAATATTCATCTACTATGGTGAGTAAATAGCGATTCTGCGATTTCGATGGAAGTGGGCCTTTAAAGTCAATACTAAGCCTTTCAAAAGGAGCGATAGCTTTGATAAGTTGGCCCTTCGATTTGAAAAATCTTGGTTTCACTTCTGCACAAATCCTACAAGAAGCTGTCATAGTCCTTATCTCCTCAATAGAATAAGGGAGATTCTTTGGTCTTACCCAGTGAAACATTCGGGTGACTCCAGGATGACAAAGTTGATCGTGTAAATCATATAGTTTATTAGGGCTCATGTGAGCGCAAACTCTTGATAACGCGTCTGCTACGGTGTTATCTCGTCCTGGACGGTAAACTATATCATACTTGTAGCTTGACAATTCCAAGCGCCATCGTTCAATTTTCTCTTTTTTTATTTTACTTGAGTGTTTCTGATTGAACATGAAAGATACAGATTGTTGGTCTGTTATTAGAATAAAATGACGTCCTATGAGATAATGTCGCCATTTTCTTAGTGCTTCCACAATCGCACTCGCCTCTTTTTCGATGGAAGAATGGCCACGTTCTGTATTTGTCAGTGTTCGTGAAAAGAATGCTACTGGTCGGCCATTTTGAGATAGAGTCGCAGCAATTGAGTGTTCAGACGCATCGGTTTCTACTGTAAACGTTTCATCATTATTAATGGCTATCAAATGGTGAAGCTTTAGCGATCTCAGCTTTGAAGGTTTCAAAGCAATTTATTGCATCTTCGCTTAAAGGGGATCGCGTGATTCCAATTAATGGCTTTATATGAAATGAAAAATTGTGTATCCATTTTGAATAATGTGCTAACATGCCCAAGGTTCGTTGAAGTGAAGCTAGATCCGATGGAATGGGAACATCCAAAAGAGGTTTTATTCTTTCCTTGTCAGGTTTCATTACATTATTCTGAATTGTATAGCCTAAAAGACTTATGCAACTAGATCCGAAAGTGCATTTCTTTTCGTTTAGTGTTAATATGTACTTTTTGACAGCATTGATGAAATTTTTCAAGTTTTCGTCGTGGTCCATCTTATTTTTCCCACATAAAAAAAAGAAGTTTTTTTTTAGTCATCCAAATAACAATAAGCGGCTTTCAAATTTTCAGTCTGATGATGTATTGCAATGTTTTCTGAAATGCGGCTACGCCATTAGTGACCCCAAATGGAATTCGAGTGAATTGATATAAAGCACCGCATGCTTCGAAAGCTGTGTATTTTTTTTCTGTCTGTAAAATAGGCACTTGATGGTAAGCGCTTTTTAAGTCAATTTGACTGTAGTAGTTGTATCTAGCAACGTTGGTAACCACAGATTCAATGTTCGGTAATGGGTAAGCATCGAGTTCCGTAAATCTATTGATTGTTAAAGAATAATCGATAACGAGACGTTTCCGATGTGTTGTACCTCCAGTTACTAGTACTTGCGCCCGCCAAGGAGAAGTGCTTGGTTGAATTACACCATCTTGTAGAAGTTTGGATACTTCTTCTCGAATAAATCTTTCATCTTCTTCAGTATATCGTCGTGACTTTATAGCGATAGGCTTGATATTAGGCGAAAGATTAGTAAATAACGACACAAGTGAACTGATGCTTCCATGACACATACCTTCAAAGTGTCTCTTGGGCCTCCGAAGTTGAACTCTAGTGTTTTGTGATCTTTCAATAAATCGTGGCCTATGATTACATCAGCGCATAAATTATTGACAATCAATAACGGTTGATGCGAATAAGTATATTTATCTATGTTGATTGTTGCATGAAAGATACCTTCTACGAAGGAAATATGACTAAGTGAAGCTAAAGAGATGGCCTGCTTATGCGGTCTTAACCTGAGATTCATGTCTTGAGCCAATCTCTTATTTATGAAACTGACTGAACTTCCTGTGTCAATAGTGCGTCCGCACGGAATTCATTTATCATAATTAGAACAGTCGCCTTGCTCAAACTGGATGGTGACGCAGCTGATATACATGTTGCTTGAGCTTCATTTACATCAGTATCGGAGATTTGTACATTTTTTGTGTTTATATAATTACCATCCTCATATTTTGAATATAAATTAAAGAGCCTCAAACGATGGTTATACGTAAGCAATGTGCATATGATCCACATTTGATACAGTCGGATGAAGAGCCACGAACGATGGGTAAACGTAAGCAAATAATATATGAGCCACATCTACTATCAGAAATACTTATACAATCGGAGCTACTAAGTGCGACTGTATGTAAGGAAAAAAACCGTTAGGCGAGCCAAATTTGATTGGAAAATAGATGACGAGTATTTCACGCGGGGATCGGATGAGGAGGGGCAACGTCGCGAATATATAAGCGCTGTTGCGAGCTCGCACCGATGTACCCCGAGGGGGAGGAGTAATCGGCGAAACTAACTGATCAACATTTGCCTTAAAAAATTACACGATCAACATTAGGCGGGGAAACATAAACATAACATTTATTTTCTATTTTTTTAGTTTGGTTTTCTTTATACAGCGTGTTTTTTAGTTTTTTTATATTATTTATTTTCTACTTTATTTTTTATTTTATTCGAATTATTGCAATGTCATCGGTCTTTGACAGGTGTGCAAAATTTGAATGAAATCTGACCGTTTAAAGTGGGTCAAAATAGCGTATAATAGTATATATATATATATATATATATATATATATATATATCTTCTTATCTATGTATGTTTATCCGTTATCTAGTGCCCATAGCACAGGGTATCCTAGTTTGGGGCTAGATAATTGGTGTGGAAATGTCCCGAATATATTATTATTATATATATATATATATATATATATTTATATATATATATATATATATATATATATAATAGCGGGGAAGCCAAGATACCATTACACATACCAACATTAGTTTTACTATCGAATATGACTGTCACTGGGCCTCATTCCAAACACATTCATTATTTTATTTATTCTGTCAGCACATAGTGAACATCTTCCACAACATCACACTCGGGACAGTTAGGTGTATGGGTTACCAAAGATATCTATGCTCTTTTGCAATTTCATAGGCAGTTCATTGATGTCCTTTGCTAAGGAAATTGTGGGAGCGAGAATCAATAAAATCTTTGAAGGCTGTTTGGACTGCCTCATCGGAATAGCATATTTTTCCTTGCTGAAAAAGTGGTAATCTATTGTTGACAGTACACATCTGACATAATTATTATTGTTTGGACAGATCTTATGAAGATGTAGTGGATGACAGCAGCACTGGTCCTCAAACACTCACCAGTACCTTTTTCTGAGTCAACTTTTGCTTGAGGCAGGATTTGCCAGGATCTCCTGTGTTCAACCAATGAGATTAGCGTTTCCGATTATCGAACAGGATCAATTTTTCATCACAAGTAACAATACAATTAAACATCCCCTCATTATTGTGCCGGTTGAGTAATGTAACGCATCACTCGACGCGTAATTATTGGTGTGCTTCACTCAATTCATGCGGTACCCATTTTTCGTGCTTTTTTGTTTTTTCAATGTGTTTCAAGCGAATTAAAACTGTTTTATCACACAACGAAGCCTGCCGCTAACTCTGACGTGGTTTGCGATGGATCCGCTTCTCCGGTCGCTTTTAATTCTTCGTTATTAACTTGAGTCTCCAGCCGTTTAGGGGGCTTGTTCTGTAAGTCAAAATTTCCAGAACGGAAACGTTGGAACCCAACACGTAGGTTTCATGTTTTCTTTAGCAGTAGCTGCCCCATATACATCATTAATCTTTAGAGCTGTTTCTGCAGCGCTGGTGCCGCGGAGGATGGACCTTGTGTTCTTCAATAAGTATTTTTATGTTTTTATTAATCTGGTGATCTTTGCTGACACCGCTGATGACAGATGGCTCATGCCCTGCTTTCGAGATGATGAGATGGCGTTGTGGTCAGTTTCGAAATGTACATTTTTAACAAGTCGTTTTCTTTGAACATTTTCAACACTTTGTCATTTTTGCAACTTTTGACACTACCGATCCCGATCATTTCCAAACTGAATGAAAAATGACCCTATCCCTCACGGGATAAAGTCGATTTTCCTATGTCAACATGTCATCGAAACTTGCAAAACGTACGGTGATCGAAAACGTCCAGAACGCTAATTTCGGCCACAAATGCCTAAAGGGAACGCCAATTGTGATCACATTTATCGTTTTTAGCAGTTATTTTCGCCAATTGTAACAAAACGAACGGCCCAATGATGTCATGACGATTTGGACTTTTACGTTACGTTTACGTGCAGAATATTTTCGGCAATTTCTTCAAAATGGAACGTTTTTCATCTCCACCCTAAACTCATCGTCTATGGCTTCGATATTTTTTAGATACCTACCGGTCGCGAGAATAGCGTTTGTTAGGAAAATCGATAATTTCGCGATATTTCTAGTCGATAGGATATGTATCGGGACTCGATAAATTATCCCGAAATCGTGAATTTCCCTCTAGGGGCACGTTCACTTACAACGTTCAAATCATCCGTGCGATTATCGCTCGATCATCCGGAGTCTACGAATAAATAATAAGTCAGGAAAAGTAACAGCGTTAAAAAAATGACCCAACAAAAGTCGTGCACAAGTAGGTGGGGCTTAAAAGTCGTGTACAGCGCGCTAGAAATCGTTCTAGACAGCGCGTCATCATTCGGACATTTTTCATGCAAGCGAGCACACGTCATATCTTCGCGTACGTTTTAGTTTTTATCATTGTGAACTACTGCTGCAAATCATCAAGCCAGCATGTGTTGTGAAGTGGTTCAGGAGCCATACAAAATTAAAATGTCCAGGGATCACTTTTCACTAGCCAGTAGTTGCAAAATTATAATTATATTCAAAGATGTTCAAATACGTTATCAAACCGAGATGGTCAATACTATGCAAAATGAAGCCAGTTAATTTTTGCATAATAAAAAATCTCGAATACTGTTACTCGACAAAGAGTAACAGTATATTATACTAACTCCTTGAAACCAGTGACCAAAACTCAGTCCAAAACTGGATTTCTAGAACTCCTCATTATGTATTTCAAGTTTTAAATTACTTTTTGCACGGCTAGTAGAGGTACAAATATTGAAATTTATTGTACCATATAAAGATCAAGATCAAGATCTTGTAGCCAAGATCATATTGAGTTGTTTTTTGGAGTGATCCGCAACCACGGCTGTTGCAACAACAACCCAAACGCCCGACAGTATATGGGAATATATAAAAAGAATTTACTGAACTTGAACCTCAGCTGAAAATTCACAGGCAACAGCATACCATTAGAGGACATTCCATTTTCAATTTCTCAGAATCCGTCTTCACTACATTGCGAAGAAAGATTCTCTTTTAATGTCTTCTAGATAAAAACTTAATAAATTAATTATATTTCGCGGGACATAGAGTTCAATGAATTATAAAATGTAAGTCAAAAAAAAACATTGTACAATAATATTGCTTTATTACTTACTTGGTCCGGTCCACTTATTGCATAACATCGTCCAGGCCGCTATGACTCAGCTATCATAGCAGACATTGCAACACGCGCGTGAACCAATCCTTGCTTTTGTTCTCAATTTAAACCAATCACCAAGCATGTCTATTTGTAACCTCGGAAGTGATTAGTATTTTAAATCATACGTCGTTTTGATTTGAAGTAGTTCCTGACTTATTATTTATTCATAGTCCGGAGTTAGTGAACGGCTTTGGACGTCCACATAGTACTGACAACTGTCAAGTGTCAGTTTCATACTATTCCTCCCCTCCCCTAATATTTTTCGGATGACCCAGGCGGACGCCCGACGACGCCGTGAACGATTTCGAGTGATCGCGCGGGTGATCCGTGCGTCCTCGAACGTAGTAAGTGAACGCGCCCCAGGTCGTGAAAGAAATAATAGTACATAGGGCGTGTTAGTTAAAGTAATTAACAATAAATACGAAAGAAAGAAAGGTTTGTGTAAATAAAATATTTAGTGTAAGAAATTGTTGCAAAATATTTGTGCTAATATGGGACAACTGTTTCTCTGCACAGTGAAACGCAGCAACACATCTAAATATATTGTTTTGTAATATCGCCAGGCAGTAACAGATTAAAAATAATTCTCATTCAAAAGTCTAGTCTGTTACATTAGATAGGTAATTGAATAGGTAGGTACCTACAATATCTTGAAACATTATATTTATCATGCATAAGTACTTACTTGCCTACCTAATTAAGCGGATAAAATAATTAAAACCTCTAAGAATTGGAGTGAGGATTGTAGCTCCCAAACGAATGGATCGATTATGATGCGGTTTTCATTTGAAAACGGATTGATCGAAATGCTTCTTAGCTATAACGGGGATGGGGGGTCGGGAGTTACATACATTTTTAATTTGTGCTTGTATATTATCAGAAATAGAACTGTCACAGCCGTGCGTGAGGGCGAGCAACGCGAGTCATTGGCCGAGCTGAGATCGAGTATACTTTCGAATTTAAGTTTTCGCGAGGTGTATTTTGAAAATATATGAGTTCGATACCAAGCTCCAGTCGCCTATTGGTATTGTTATACTATGGAAAGAAGGAGATCGGTTTATAGGTCTATTTTTAGCAGGCAACAAACACGCCTGCGTTTTAGTAGCATAAAATTAACCAGCTTAGCATCGCCCCAATCGGACATGGCTTCTAAGGCTAAATTCAAACAGTCTACCATAGCCTCTCTCTGAAGCTGGACAGCGTCGCAGCTGGCTGGAGCATTAGAAATGTATCTCTCAACAACAGTACTGTCATATGGATACCCAAAGGTACTGGGCTTCAGAAGGTAATTAATGTGCAGTAAAAACATTGTAGCAGAGAGAACCGATCCCTGAGGTACACCGGCATTGATAGCCATTTGATCAGACGAGCAGCCCTCTAGGAATATTCAAATAGATCTTTCCCTCAAAAAACAACTATCCAATTGCAATTAAAAGGCCATCGTGCCAGACCCAATCAAAAGCCTTCGAAATTTCAAGGGAGACGGCAAGAGCCTCACCATGCATCTCGATGGCTTCGCTCAATAGGTTAGTGGCATACGCGAGAAGATCCCCAGTAGACTGATTTCGGCGAAATCCGTATTGCCGGGTACATTGTCCTCAAGGTATGCCAAGAGCCTATTGATGACACGCTCCATACACTTACAGACAAAGGAGGTTATCGAGATAGGGCGATGTCTGTTTGCCGTATGAGGTAGTGCTGGCCTCTGATGTCAGAGTTTATCAAGCCGCCCGAGGGCCTCTGACATGGCTTAACGATTGCTATTAATCAATAACAGCTGGGACCGACAGCTTAACGTGCCCTTCGAAGCACGGAGCGATGGAAAACCGCACATAACTTACAAAAGTCATTGGTGCGTAGCCTAGGTTTTGAACCCGGTATCGATGGATTCTAAATTGCACTATAGAACCGTTAGGCCACCATCGCTCTAGGGCGATAATTTGTCGGATCAACACGACTACCCTTTTTAGGTAATGGTTGTACATTGGCAAGCTTCCAGCTTTTCGGAAACCTGAGTGAAGAGAGAGGCGGTACAAACGCGTTAAGATGGGAGACAATTTCGGGTGCAAATTTTTTCAACACTATCGCTGGAATGCCTTCAGGACCACTGGACTCGTTCACATCTAGGGCTCGAAGCGTATTTCAGCCATAAATACCCCACAAGGAGTCAGGAATCTTGCCGGCAGCATCTAGATACGAAGCTTCTGCAAAAAGAGAAGCAAATAAATACGCGATCGAGTGATCCATCTGGTTTCAGCATGTCTTAGAGGTCCGCACTCGGGATTTGCCAGTGAGTTATGAAGCGCAATGTTCTAGACGTCAAGTAGACAGATAGTTTTCTTAACACCACACTGCTTCGCAAAACGCAAATCGTGGAGGTGACTTGGAAAGCAGCTATGCTGAAGCGGGACTTTGAAAGATTGATAAAAGCTTGGTAGAGAGCTAAGGGAAATCCTCCTTCCTTTCAATTCCAAACAGACAAAAGACTATTCCCGAGTTCTGTCATCGATCCAACAACAGAAATGAGACATAGCCAACAGTCTTGCTCCAGTAGATCTTCAATTCTCCGACCAGAACAACCGTCATGTTTGTCGGAAAGTCCAATTAAGATCGATAGTGCATTGGTGTTTGCAGTTACTGATGTGTTCGCTTCGCCTCCCAAGGAATGCCCTGTCACATTTTGTGACTCCAAACACAAGTCTATTCGACAAGAGCATCTATATTGGACCACAGACGAACAGTCTATAGATGATTCATCTTCCGAAAGAGAATTAAGGCTTTTTCTCTTATCATGGTTAAGTCCCACCATTAGTAAGTAGGTATTTATTATTATAGTTTGCATAAAATTGCTTTTTAAGCCTCCATTGCCACATCACCACGCCACAATACTCGCCCCATAAGAATTACATATTATGTTCGTCTTAAAATAGAAAAAAGGAAAGTACTACTGCCCAAATATTACGTCTTAACTACTTGCGTGCAAGTAACCGCATTAAAGCGGTGCTTCAACTACCGCGAGACAGACCGAGCAATAGACCCAATCAGGATACAAAACCCTCCCTCTATCATTCACAGCAACAACAATGTTTCTGAAGTACTTCTAACAAAAACCTCTACGGGTATCAGCATCATATTATGTAAAAAAAAAACAGCATAGCTTGCTAAACTGGATTTTGAAAAACTTGTCATTCCATCCCAATACATAAAACGGAAAAAATAGCAAACAAAACCACACTTACTAGCGCAACTCACGCCAAATGGCGTGGTCAAATGGCGGCGGCGGCGGCGGCGCGCCGACACAACGAGGCGTGGCGTAGCTGGCGCGGCGCCCATGTCTAATGTCAATTGAGAACTACCCACAAACCAAAACTATATACCAAGTGCGTCAATTTATAGGGCTTATAAACTACTTTAGACAATTTATTAAAAACTGTGCTCTGTTGTCCAGACCGTTGACTAATCTCTTGAAAAAGGAATGGAGTGCTGAACAATTGAGGTTTTAAAAAAGGAATTAACAGTTTACTGTTTTCGCTTTTTTACAAATGTTTGATCCAAACTACCGTTCATTCTATACACTGATACTAGTCGGGTGTATATTGACTCAAGTTACAGAACAAGGAGACCTATACATTTTTATGGTAGACAAACCACAAACGAAGAAAAGAAATACCATTCGTTCGAGTTTTGGCTATTGTGGTGGCCTTACAAAAGTTTCGGCATAAATTGTTAGGTTCTTCGTTCAAAATTATCACAGATTGTAATGCTGTTAGATATACAATACAGAAACTGGAAATAAATTCAGGAATAGGTCGCCGGGTTTTGTTAACCCAAAAATTTACTTTTGAAATGATACACAGACTCAAATGCAACATGTTGATGCCTTAAGCAGAAACTCTATTTCAGATCCAACTCTTCCCGTATGTAATGAAAGTGTGATGGCTATAACTGAAGGAGATTGACTTTTGTCTGTACAGTTACAAGATCCGAGTATATGCAGCATTAAGATGTGTTAGAGTCAGGAGATGCCGAGCTAAACAAAAAAAATAACGACTACGAATTGTTGGGTAATAAAGTTTATCGTAGAACAGAGTATGGTAGACGATGGCTAGTCCCAAAACAATGTATTTGGCAAGTAATCAGAGCAAATCATGATGACCTAGGCCATTTTGCCGTAGATAAGACTGTTGAGCGTATAAGTCCTTGTATTGGTTTCCTAAAATAAAATAAGTAGTAACGAAATATATAAAAAACTATCTTAATTGTATATACTCAAAGAATAACCACGGTAAAAAGGAAGGGAAATTGTACCCTATACCCAAATATGCTCGGCTTTTCCATACCCTGCATATTGACCATTTAGGTCCAGTTGTGAAAACTACCCAAAAAAATGACTATTTACTCGTTACGGTAGATTCTTTTACGAAATTTGTATTCATATCACCTGTTCGCAATACAAAAAGTCAAGTCATTATTAACGAACTGAACAAAATCTTTAAATTATTTGTTAATCCGACAAGACTTATTTGTGATGCGGGTAGTGCATTAACGTCTCATATGTTTGTAAAATACTATAAGGACAAAAACATAATATGCCAACATACGAGTATCATAGCAACGCGCGTACCACGGTCTAACAGTCAAGTGGAACGCTTCAATAGGACGATTCTTGAAGCTTTGCGCAGTATGGGTGCTAGCACAAACAATAACAAATGGGATGTACATATCACAATTATCCATCAAGGTATTAACAGTACCATCAATAAAACCACTTCGGCAGTACCAAGTGAGGTATTTTTTGAATACAGGCTTAAAACTGATTCTGATAAGCTTGTTGATTATGAAGAAAAACTTGTCGACGTAACTGCGGTACGGAACAGTGTCAGCGAACACATTAGGAACAAGGAAAACAAGGAAAATATGAATGAGCCTCCTGACCCTGGGGGCGGTATGAATGTAACTAGGCCGCCGTCTCCGGCTGCCTATACAATGGTGATGACTTCTGAGCAGGTTGAGTCCTCATGTGCTCGAAAGCGCAGAGCGTTAAATAGAGAAAGTATTGACAGGTGATGAAGTTGATGTCCAAGCAGAGCAGCGTACTCCTCCAACCTGCTTCTCTGATGCCTCAACGAATATAACAGCTACTTCTCCTCCCCTGCTTCACCAAGTCCCGGCTTCCTTGTCCTCTACACCTGCAATAAAATCGCAAGATCTAGGTCAAGCTTTTACACCTGTGGGTCGCCACTTGTATATTCATACAGATCGCGGGCCTTTTACGGTTCGTGTCCAAAGATCTCAAAGTTCTGCATCAGACGGTACAACATTACACCTAGTTGTACCTTTGGCCGTTTCTTGTTTAGCCGATACAGAGAGTTTCAAGGGATTATTGATGGTTCAATAAAAAGTATCGGTCGAAACAGAATATCCGTAGATTTTCACTCCGGAATCGACGCCAACAAATTCATAGAATCTCCGACTCTGTCTGCAAATAATTATAATGCCCTAATTCCTTCATACAATGTAACACAAATGGGATTAATACGAGGTATCCCAGCTGACATGACAAATTTTAATAATTTTGAATTAAGAATAGTGTAAAATGTTTTATTATATTGCATATATTATATTATATTATATTATATTATATTATATTATATTATATTATATTATATTATATTATATTATATTATATTATATTATATTATATTATATTATATTATATTATATTATATTATATTATATTATATTATATTATATTATATTATATTATATTATATTATATTATATTATATTATATTATATTATATTATATTATATTATATTATATTATATTATATTATATTATATTATATTATATTATATTATATTATATTATATTATATTATATTATATTATATTATATTATATTATATTATATTATATTATATTATATTATATTATATTATATTATATTATATTATATTATATTATATTATATTATATTATATTATATTATATTATATTATATTATATTATATTATATTATATTATATTATATTATATTATATTATATTATATTACATTACATTACATTACATTACATTACATTACATTACATTACATTACATTACATTACATTACATTACATTACATTACATTACATTACATTACATTACATTACATTACATTACATTACATTACATTACATTACATTACATTACATTACATTACATTACATTACATTACATTACATTACATTACATTACATTACATTACATTACATTACATTACATTACATTACATTACATTACATTACATTACATTACATTACATTACATTACATTACATTACATTACATTACATTACATTACATTACATTACATTACATTACATTACATTACATTACATTACATTACATTACATTACATTACATTACATTACATTACATTACATTACATTACATTACATTACATTACATTACATTACATTACATTACATTACATTACATTACATTACATTACATTACATTACATTACATTACATTACATTACATTACATTATATTATATTATATTATATTATATTTATTTTATTATTTTTATTAAAAGAGCGGTTTTCCATCGCTCCGTGCTTCGGAGGGCACGTTAAGCTGTCGGACCCGGCTGTTATTGATTAATAGCAGTCGTTAAGCCCTCGGGCGGCCTGACAAACTCTGACACCAGAGGCCAGCACACTACCTCATACGACAAACAAACAAACAATGTTTTATTTCAAAAAAAAACGTGGGGTGCATGGGTCAATAGTTATAAATATTTCATTGACAGATATGAGAAGAAGGATTATCATTTCGATAATATCTTAAAAAGCACCCCACGCTTTTTTTGAAATAAAACATTTTACACTATTCTTAATTCAAAGTTATTAAAATTTATTTTCTATTTTTTAGTTTGGGTTTCTATATAAAGCGTGTTTTTTTTTAAACTATTTTTAATTTTCTATTTTTTTATATTTTTTTCGAATTATTGCTTTGTCAACGGTCTTTGACAGGTGTGCAAAATTTGAATGAAATCTGACCGTTTAAAGTGGGTCAAAATAGCGTCCAAAGGAGTCGGTTACAAACATACAAGTAAAGCTAATATAAAGCGTATAAAAAGAAGAGATGAAGGTCCCTCCCAATTGTGGCTCGATTATAAAAGTCCGTCGAAATAATTATAAAGTTATATTCGATGGATCTGTGGCTTGGAAGCCGTCCTAAACGGTGGTTCATTCGATGGCCAAATTCTTCCGAACACAGTGTTTCTTTGTTATAATTCGTTCCCAGTAGCATTGTATAACTTCCCAACTATTCATTGTTTCCAGTGCTGTCGCACAAAAACTCAATGCCGTTCTAATCCAACATGCTATAAATGTGCGTCCACTCAAGCCTAGTTATTGGCAAGTCTTGCCGAGTAGAGGAGGACAATGCAATATGTATTTCATGTAACGCCAAAAAAATATAAAAGTAGCTATGGCGCAAAAATCAATTTCTTACTCGGAAGCTTCTAAATTGTTTTCTGTGTCATAAGTGTCCTACGCTAACATCGCTTCTCCTACGTCTCCTTCTCCCCCCTTTTCCTCTTTTCATATGATCAAAAATAATACTGTGGAATCTCAAAGAGTCGTATACAAAAAGAAGGTAATTCAGAAGCATCATGCCCCTACTTCGGCCGTCGCTAACGGTAATGGTTACGACCGACTCACTCATAATAATATTATTACAGACGATTTATCAGAAGCAGCTCCTAATGGCTGCGCTCTTCCAGCTCAGGACAGAGTAAATATAGATAATCCCCCTCTTCAGTCACTCGTTGTTGATCTTCTTATGAAGCTTATAAACTCTCTTCTTCCTTTATTAAATAGTGCTCCGTCTCTCTCTAACTTATCGTCCAACGTTACCCCCACCTTAAGTTGCCTCTTATCTTTCTTACAAAATGGATCAAGTTTACAGGATTCTCCAATGGAACCCTAGCAGTATTATTAACAAAAAAATCTGATCTTATTTATCTAGTTAGTTATCCATCACAGTCCGGACATCTTGTCGGTCTCAGAAACTTGTCTTAGACCCGATTTCAAATTTAGGTTATCGGGTTTTGTTGATGTTATAATAGACCGTCAAGATGGTTTCGGTGGTGTTGCCCTTTTTATTAAAAATAATATTACCTACTCAATTATTTCTTTGCCTTATTATGGTGAAGGTTTCGAGGTGGTTGCTGTTCGGCTTAAGAATTCAACAGTTATCTCTCTATAAATTCCTTTGCCTTCCAAATCTATAATTCGTAAACTTATTGCTGTTTTAATTCTCTTCCTAAGCCTCTTCTAGTTTTGGGTGATCTGAATTGTCATCACTCTGTTGTGGTTTGTCAGATTCACCAGGGATCGTTTTTTATGGGATTCCTTAGATCATCTTAATCTCTGTATTTTAAATGACGGTTCCCCGACTAGAAGATCTCTGCCAGATGAATACCCTAGTGCAGTGGACCTGTCCTTGTGTTCTCCAAAACTTGCTTCACTTATGTCTTGGTGTGTCCTTTCTTCTACTTATGGCAGAGACCATTTTCCTATTCTTATATATTTCACAAAAATAACACTACACAAAAATAACACAAAAATATCCGCGTACTGCTTCTAGAAATCCTCCTCATCTTAAATATGCCATAGACAATAATAGTTCAGGGTGGGCCAAATTTAATGAACTCACTGATATAAATTCTCCTTAATTACCTGTCATAAATTCTTACAATATAAGATCTTGTTCTGATGCGCTTGTGCACAGTTTGTTAGAGTGTGCTAATGGGTCTTTCCGTATTTAAAAAACCTCAATCAAATAAAATTCCATGTCCTCCGTAGTGGGATAAAGACTGTACTGAAGCAATTAAATCTCGTAAGGTTGCTGAAGTCACCTTTTGTATGGCTATGACTAGTGAAAATTTCTCTGAATTAAATAAAGTAATCGCAAAATCCAAACGCCTCTTTCATAATAAGAAACGTGATAGCTGGAAAGGTTTTTGCACTAGCATTGGCCCCGACACTCCTGCTTCTTTGATATGGAAGAAGATCCATAGGTATCGTCGTTCGTGGTGTCCTCCTTATCGAAGTTGTTGCCCATCGCAGGCTTGGGCTGACACCTTCATGGACAAATTAGCCCCTCAATATTGCCCTCTTCCTTCAGAACTACCATCTCTTTCTAATCCTTCATCTATTGAAACATTAGACCAATCGTTTTATTTAAAAGAATTAGAAATAGTTTTGAAATCAGTCAGAGACAGCCCCCGGTATGGATGGCATTCATATCTATTATTTATCTCTTGTTAATATTATTTTTGATTCCGGATATGTTCCAGTTACTTGGAAATCTCAATTCATAATCCCTATTCTTAAACCTGATAAAGATACGGTAGATCCTAATTCTTACCGCCCTATAGCTTTCTCTTCAGTTTTGGCTAAACTTGCTGAACACTTAATAAAGAACCGCCTTGAGTGGTTCCTGGAAAGTCATGAGCTTCTTGCAAAGTCTCAGTATGGCTTTAGAAAGGGCAAGAGCACTATGGATAGCCTGGGTATATTTACTACTGATATAAGACTTGCCTTTACTCGGATTGAATCTGTTGTTAGTGCTTTCCTAGATATTTCTGCAGCCTATAATAATGTTCAGCTTCCCCTTCTCAAGAATAAGATTAGTCGGTTGAAAATTCCAGTAAAGATAAGTAATTTTGTAATGAAACTTCTTACAGAGAGATACATATTCCTCCACTGTAGTGACCTCTCGATTTCTTCAACTAGAACCATATGGCGGGGATTACCTCAAGGCTCTGTCCTCAGTCCTCTCCTTTATAACGTCTATACATATTGTTACGCCGGTCGATTCTTAGAAAAACAGTAGGTCCTAAAATGACGCAATACACATTTAAAGGAACATTCTGGAACACACTAGTAGAGCGTAGGTACCTACAGAAGTTTCCAGAGCGCGCGGTAGGTATATACCAATGGGCGCGGCGACATCAAAGGTGCCGCCGGCCTTAAGTACCTACAGGCGCGGCGCGGCACGGCAACTCAAAGGCGCCGCCGACCTTGAAAGTTCAAGGACCTACCGACTACCACTAGTACATACGAGTAGTTATGAGTACATTCTGGAAACTTACGTCGCGGTATAAATAGGGCGCACATCGACTGCCTGGGACAGTACTGATTTGGCTGACGAAACGAAACGATCAAAGTGATTCGAAGCGAGTATTCAGTGATAATTGATAAGAGTGTACAGTCAAGTTAAAGAGTGTTTGAGCGTTATTTGTTGGATTAATTTCTTTTGTGGTTTTTCGAATAGTGTTATAATTTTTGGTGTAATTAGCGTACAATTATTTTATCCGAACCCCAGCTCGTAACAATATGATCTAGAATCCTCAATTGGTCTCTGCCGCATTCTTCAATATTCGGATGATATTCTTTTATATAGTACTCACCATAAAATTAATGATGCTAGTAAATGTATTTCTCTTTCCCTTAAATATTTAAATGTTTGGCTTCATAAAAATGGCTTGGATCTCTCGCCTTCTAAGAGTAATATCGAGAAAAGAAAAATGGATTTATTTTTCTTTTCTCGTAAAATAAATCTTCCTAATATAAACATTACTGTTAATGAGAGCAGAATTCCAGTTAAAGAGTCCGTAAAATTCCTCGGTCTCTTGTTGGACAACAAGTTGTCTGGTCTCACACTTATTTGCAATATATTCACAATGCCGTTTGCATTGTGAATATATTGCAAATAAGTGTGAGAGGAATTTGAACATTTTAAGGTGTCTGTCGGGAGTATGGTGGGGTGCTCCTCCTTTTAATCTTAAAATTTTATATAACGCTATAATTCATAGCGTTTTAGATTATGGTACTTTTCTGCTTGATCCTGCTTGCAGGGTTGGCTTAAGAAAACTTGATTTAAATCAGTCAAAGTCACTTCGGATTATTGCAGGTGCGATGAAGACATCTCCAATCAATGCACTCCAGGTGGAGTGTGTTGATCCTCCTCTCCATTTTCACCGACAATTTCTTGCCAACAGATTCTTCTTTCGTTTTATTCAATTTTCTAATCATTCTCTTATTGGGTATAAGAGGATGATTAGAAAATTGAATCTTCAACTTCTCCCTAGACCCTACATACTGGTCTCCAAAACTCCCAATTTTTAATTTTGATTACGATACCTTTTTTATTACCATTCATCCGCAAATAATTTTAGAGTTTGATATCTGCAAAGGTGACCTTTATGTTGATGAGCATTTTCGAAAGATCTTGCACAGGGATTGGCTTACAATATTCACAGATGCCTCAAAATTATCGCCAGTTGGATGTGTTGGTTGTGGTGTTTTCCATGCTCAATTCGACATTGTCCAAAAAGTTAAGTGTCCTCCTGAGTCGTCAGTGTTCACCGGTGAATGTTTGGCTATCCTTGAAGCGGTTAAATATGTCCTTCTCTTCAAACTTCGTCGTACTATTATCTTCTCAGATTCACGTAGTTCCCTCCAATCTTTGCTTTCTAATCCATTCTCTTTTAAATTTCATCCAATTTTACTTCATATCAAAAAGTCTATTTCTGAATGTCTCCTTAAAGGCTTAGACGTAGTTCTTGCCTGGGTGCCTGGGCATGTTGGTCTCTCTGGTAATGAGCGTGTCGATAGAGTGGCCAAGGAAGCAGTTTCTTGCGGCGATAAGATTCCTTTTATAAATTATAGCCAGGACCTTATTTGCCTACCAAAAAAATATTTATTAAATTCTTGGCGTATAAACTGGAGATCTTCTAGCAAATACAATGGTTCTGGTTTTGCTAGAATTCAGCCTGACATCCCTAGCAAACCATGGTTTGCACGGTGGCACTTCAGAAGCTTTTTACATCTTCAATCATTCGTATGAGGCTGGGTCACTGTTGTATCCCTACTTTTTTTTTGCAATTTGCATTTGCAAAAGATTCATATGAAAGATAATTCAATAAATCAAAATTCACAATTTGGTCTTGATGAAGGGGATCTCAATCATATTTTTTTTTCATGTCCGCTACTGAATCATTTCTCATTCTTTCAGTCTCTTATTTCACTAGAAGTTTCATTGCCAACTAATATAACAGAACTTTTATCATCCAATAGTCGTAATATATATATATATATATATATATATATATATATATACATATATATATATATATATATATATATATATATATAATTAATGAAAGGAATTGAACTAAAGACATATATATATATATATATATATATATATATATGTCTTTAGTTCAATTCCTTTCATTAAATAATCTGAAACTTTAATAAGTATTTGTGTATATTTTAGTTTTATAAACTATAGTTCATATGTATTTATATATATTTAATTCATTTATGTAGGTAGTTCTCCTAAGTTTGTAAAATTCATCATATTAATCTGGTCTTGTTTGGCTTTTCTAAATTTCCTGTACTAGTGAATTATTTATAAACTTTTTGACGCGAAGCTACATGACTCTGGCAGAAATGTCAAAAAGACAGTTACCATAAAAAAATGTAATGGCTGTCATGACATGAGTGTCGGAATTCATTACATTATTATTCTAAATTCGGACATGTGGTGAATTGTACCTAGGGTTGGCCTAAGGCATCGCCTAGAGAAAGCTGTATGTCTTAATTTTACACTGACCGCCGATGGAACAGTAGAAGGCCTATTACAATACCAATAATATATACCAATAAGGTTTTATAGCAACCTTTATCTGTTGGCCGTCGATATAATAGCAGATTGAGGTTCAAAAACCATGTTTGATGTGGAATTTGTTTAATTAAAAATGATACTCAAAGTTCGTAACAAATAACAAGCACAAGTGTTTTAAAATTATGTTTAGTAAGGTTTTAACATATTTCATATTGTTCTCAGCAATTGCACCAGACTACGACGTTAGCCGAGACGGCTACGTGAGCAGGAGGACGGATGTTGTCGCCGCGCAAAACCATCGACTAAAAACTCTATGACGCCGCGTCTGCGAAGCACAGGAAAAGGAACCAATATTTTAGTTTCTGATTTGACTTAGTATTTAAAATAGATGTCGCTACTGTAGCAACAACGAAGGCGCGCTGTGCTATTAGCCAGCAGGGCTGCGTTCACTTACTACGCTCGAATCATCCGCAGCCCGATTCCATAACTTGGCTTCAATCGAATTCTCAGTATCGCAGCCACTAATGCCTTGCGATAGACTCGAATTTGCTATGAAAAAAGTGATAATCCGATTGTAGCCAAGTTATGGAATTGGGCCACTGGAGTTGGTGAACGACTTTGGACGTCCACATAGAACTGACAACTGTCAGTTTCATACTATTCTTCCCCTCCCCTAGTATTTTTCGGATGACCCAGGCGAACGCCCGACGACGCCGTGAACGATTTCGAGTGATCGCGTGGGTGATCCGTGCGTCCTCGAACGTAGTAACAGTCTCGAGAAAGCCAGAATAAATAATAAATATGTTACGGACGAAAAGAACATCTAAGATTTAATCGATTTATTCATATCTAAAGTACTCCTTATGACCAATATCTCTATCTCCTCACCCGTCTCTTTCTAACGATGTACCCATTAGCCCTCTCGCTCTAATGTTATTGTCGCCCTCGCACGATGGCTGTGATTGGCCCGTACAAAAGTCGACCGCTCGTTATGATGTAAATAGCTAGGTAGCGTGTAAGTTAGGATATAAATAGACGAATAAAGTTCGAAAATATGTGACTGCAGTTCAGTACGAGTTAAGACGGCGAACAGTGAACAACTAGGAGTAAGAAAACCTATTGTGAAGAAGAAATATACAGTCCATTTGTCAAGAAGAAAAAGTGTTGTTTAATTGAAGATCCTGTTAGGAACCCCACAAGTGGTCATAGCGTCGCCGGATTTAGAAGACCGAAGCGGTCCGGTTCGTCGTCGAAGAGCTCCAGTTCATCACTAAGTGAAGTCCTCGTTCTCGGGCGGTTTGTCATTGTTTCCCGCCCGGGAAAGGCATCGACGTCACCTCCCCGAACTAAGGAGGTGTGAAGTCACGATCTCAGGTGATTTTTCTTGTTTCACACCCGAGGTCAGAAGTGCAGTATCGACGTCACCTCCCGTCACTCAAGGAGGTGTGAAGTCTCTCGGTACTCGGGCGATTTTTCTTGTTTCGCGCCCGAGTGCAGCCCGCCTACAAACAAAAGAACGAAGGCGCCGTATCGGCAGAAGAACACCGAACGGTGCGACGTCAGAAGGCGCCGTTGTCCGGCAGAAGAACACCGAACGGTGCGACGTCAGAACACGCCGTTGTCCGGCAGAAGAACACCGAACGGTGCGACGTCAGAACACGCCGTTGTCCGACAGAAGAACACCGAATGGTGCGACGTCAGAACACGCCGTAGTCCGGCAGAAAAACACCGAAAGGGTGCAACGTCAGAAGACAACGCGGTTTATCCGCGGCCCTTGTGCTCAAGGCCACCTTGCGGTGTTGCCAGTCCACAAGCGGACTGAATAGCACGGCTTCGCCTGTACGGGTGTTCGAGTTGGGGCGGGGGCCGGACTGCAGGCACTGCCGACGGCGGTCGGCATTTCCAACCGACTGCCTGAGCACCCCGTTCCTGCTTACTCCCCTCTGCAGGGTAGCACCAAAAACCTATCCTATCCTTACTGTGACATGTTAAATCATGACTCCAAGTTAGAATTTTGTTATAGATCCCGATTAAATAGAATGTATTGGGTACAACGCCATCTGGCGAGGAGCAGCGTCTTTTCTATTAGATAAAGTTGTGTTTTCTCCGTATCTGAAAGCCAAACGCCGAGTTTGTAAAAAACGCCGAACTCCATCACGCGCGCGCCACTTTCTTCGTTGAAGGAATAATGGAAGCTTTTCTTGTTGAAGACAGATTGATAATTTCGCCTATCTAAGAATCAAGAAATAATGGTTGAATTTGCCTCTGCGAGTGAAAGGGAAAAGTTTTCATCTTCTGTCTAAAAATAGATAAAATGGTTAATCCACGCAGCGACAGCTAGCGACAAGAGGCGTGAACTAGAAGGAAGGTGTAAACGAAGCGGTGGCCTCTGAGTGGCGGTAGCGGGGCTTCTGAGTGTTGCTATTATTAATTGACGTTCCAGGAATATTTCGGACTCTGGATAGCTTTGGACGAGGAACAGGTTGTTTAAAAATCCAGAATAGGTCGCATCTTTAAGTTGGCTAACAAATCGTAAATTCAGAGGGCAGCGATTCATATGTCGAAAATAATTTACATCTAGAAATCGCTTGCGATGGTCACACCATGGAAGGTTTTGACATAATGTCTAAATCGCATGAAAGTTCCGAAGAGATGGTTTTTTTCTCTATGAACTTGTTCAAGTAAACACCGGATGCTGATTGGTATGTACCAGAACTGGCTGGAGGACATTGACCTGTATAGCTAGGCCGACAAGGTCTGCTTTATGATGCCAATGGCAGAGTTAGTTCTGGACTGTTCGAGATAACCGGAAGTTCGAGGTCTGAGTAGAATGCTACTCGAAGTGCAAACCAAAGTTCGTATATATACAAGAGAGAAGCCTGTGGATTGGATTTTGATTTCGGACGTAAAACTGAATTTAGTTTACATAGTTGGCACGTAATTGAGATCGGCGCAGGCAGCAGAAAAACACGCAGTTCTCTTGTGTGAACAAAACGACCGAGGCACGCTGTCTAGAACGAAGCTGCCCTGTTACAGGCGAAATAAGTATACGGGTGCAAAAGCCAGGTTAAAATCGTGCATCTACGGACGGCTGTTGTCGTCACCACTGCGAGCTGCTGTGCGCGATCACCCGGGGCTCACCACCGTTCGTGGAAGAAGCCGGTCTACGAGGGACTCCAGAAGGACTCCAACGCACCACCTGTCCAGTAGAAGACACAAGGCACCGTTCGTGGAGAAGCAGTAGGAGCTGATCGAGTGGAGTAAGGAGGCGTTCCGCGGCGGCACGCGAGACTACGGTACGGCGTCCCAGGAAGCTTCCAGGTTGGTCCACTCCAAATCATTTTGAGTCAGCGAGCTACGGTAGTGAGGGAAGCCTTCGCCTTCTAACGTGTTAATATACTGTTGAAAGATACTTTCTGTTTATTTTCTGTTTCATTTTCTGTTTTAGAGTTTAATATCCCTCTGGGAAACACAATCTTACACACACACACTCTGTTTGCACAAGTTCTCTTTTAATTTAGAACATTCTAAGGTAAAGACAAGATTATTCCGTTGCGTTGTGACAAGTACATGAACAACTGCTGAGCACAGACTCTCTAAGTGTTACTAGCCTAGGATACTGCTTTTCTATTGTAAATTCATATCATACAGGCCGAAGTTAAGTATTAGAATTTATATGTTTGAGGAAATTGTAATCACATTTGAGAATTTTGAGTTTTGAGTAATAAGTTAGAAGTATTTCCTATTATAAGATCTTGCTGTTTAGAATTATGTTGATGCAGAACAAACTAAATTAAGTGTAAAATGACGTAATCGTAAATATGGTGCAATAGTGGCATGACCTTGCGGATTCATAGCGATTCATTCTGGCTCAAACTGGTTCGCGGCGATGCAGCAGTGCAGTCGCACTAGCTCAGGCGCGTGGCCTATAGAAGGGAATTCGTCACCATTGCTCAGGCACTCTCAGTCCAGCATTCGACGAGTCAACATCACCCGAAGATGCCTCGTGCAGAGGCGAAACACGTGTCGTATTGATGTCAGACGTTTGGTATTTGGATCGAGGTATATGTTTTTTATTGTGTTTTTTTATATTATATGTATATGAATATATAAGTGTTTCGATACTTGTATTTGGGTAGGGTTTGTTTAGCTTGGGGGTTTTTTATTGTGTATATATATTTATATATATTATTTGTATATAAGTGTTGTTTTTTTTGGCCTCCAGGCCTTAGCTTTTCTTTCATTTATATTTTTCATTAGTTCAATCTGGGGTAGGGTTTTGTTTAGCGTGGGGTTTTACTTGTGTTAATTTTAGCATTTATCATTTGTCTGACTTACAGTTTTGGCGGAAGTAAGCTACATATTTTTATTTTATTCATTTTGAAGTAACTTGTTATCATGAACGTCTTGTTATTGAGTAGAGAAAATTATCTCCGAAGGTAAGGTGGCACAGATTAGAGAGTAATTAAGGTGGTAAGGTAAATTGGATGGGGCATCAAGGGTAGGCCATTATTATGAGGTCCATACGAACAAATTTTAATGCAACGAAACATTGTGTTCTTAGTACAAATTATTTTTTATGATGTTTCACAGAACGACGTACTTACTGGCACTCTAACTGGCTCTTAATAATTACCTACCCTACCTACCTACTTTTAGAGCTTTTTCAACACTATCCTCATAGGATTGATTTGAAAAAATTAAAGTTTTCTATACTTTCTCTGTGAAGAGCAATACATGTACCTACCTCTGTATGTACACATTTCAATACCGACAACTAACCATTTTGCCAGTAAGACATTATGAAGAAACCTCCGATATAATTATATAATTATGTAGGTACGTAGGTAGTACATTATAATATCTCAATGGAAGAAACATCATAAAAAACGTAGTACCTATAATGTATATACAAACTCAGAAAACTTGCAACGCTTCGAAGTATTTTTTACGCAAAAGCAATTGTGGTCTTTATTTATGCATACCCACACATCAATTTCCTATTCAATTATTTTTTACTTTCATTTCAAAAGAGCGATGGTGGCCTAATGGTTCTATAGTGCAATTTAGAATCCAACGATACTGGGTTCAAAACCTAAGCTCCCGCACCAATGACTTTTCGAAGTTATGTGCGGTTTTCCATCACTCCGTGCTTCGGAGGACACGTTAAGCTGTCGGTCCCGGCTGTTATTGGTTAATAGCAGTCGTTAAGCCATGTCAGAGGCCCTCGGGCGGCCTGACAAACTCTGACATCAGAGGCCAGCACTACCTCATACGACAAACAAACAATTTCAAGGCTTCAGAGTACTTTTTCACACACGCGATAGTGCTCCTTTTATATATAGAGAGACAAAGATCAATTTGCTATGCAAGTATTTTCTACTTTCAAGGCTTCCAAGTACTTTTATTTTGCAAACACGATTGTTCTGCTTATTTATATGACGGTAAAAATCAATTTCCTATGCAAGTATTTTCTACTTTCAAGGCTTTAATCTGTTTCTACAGAAAGCACTTGAAAGTATTTTGAACCCTGGTTTTTCGCCCTGGTGTTTGAAGATGGACGTACTTGAAAGCCCTGGTGCTGGATATTGCGAGTATGACCCATGCCTACGTGGAATTTGTTCGTGATTCCAATTTCCAAGCAGGCAGCGAGGAATTGGCATCTTAAAATTATAGAATTAGGCCCCTGGCAGTCGTGCATGTGCTAGTGTGGGCCGAATCCAAAAGACCTGATAAATTTGAATTTAGCGGGACCCTTGGTTGCAGGAATGAAATGATTGCGTGTTTTAAGGTCAATCAGCGCCATCTAGTTAAATCGGAGGGAGAACTTTGATGCCTTTGGTTTATTCGCTTGAGTTGTTGATGCCATTGTGCTATCTATACTCGTACCAAACTCGTACTATACCATCTCGATTACCTCAGCTAATCGTTTAAGCTCGTTTGGATAGCTCCCATTATATATATTGTTTTCAAACAAAACTTGACGGTTTACTTCAGGAAATTACATAAGCCTTTAAAAAAATCAAAGAAAATGTAAAAAAAGGCACAAAATATGTAAATGCTTATAAATATTGAGGCAAAACATTCATAGCAGCGCGTGGATTCGATCCATGTGCCTCTGGGTTGCGAGCCAGACACCGCTTCTACTGTGCCACTCTGACTTGTGGCATAGGTGCCGAATTTACGGTACCTTTTTATAAACGGATGTGCAATTAATATTCCTTTCAAATTAACATAACTTTAGACTCATATCCCGCAGGAATCCCGTATTTATTCGTGATTAAAAGTATCATTCATTTTAACACATACTATAAACTTTGACTGTGCCAAGTTACTTCAAAATCCGTACGGTAGTTTCAGCGTGATATGTGTTTTTTTTAAATAACTTTTAACCCCTATCCTGCGGGAACTCATGATTTTTTCGGGATAAAAATTAATTAGTATTCTAAATGTTAATCCATAACATAAGCTATGATTGTGCCAAGTTGCATCAAAATCCGTCGGGTAGTTTCTGCGTGATGCGTGTTCAAAGAGACAGACAGACAGACAGACAGACAGACAGACAGACAGACAAAAAAATAACCTTTTTGCACTCCATATCGATTTTGAAGTTTATCTCAATCAAAATTTTCAAAAAATATTGAATGTACAGATTTAGCCCAGTTACAGTTTTACCATAGTATAGATAGATAGAAGATATAAAAACGGATGATACAATGTGGGAGTTTATCCTCTGGTACGAGTATGTATCCTTGAGATCTAATAATGTTTAAAGCTTTTCAATTTTGTGTAAAAAGGGATGTTTAGAGTTTTAAATTAGCTTGAAGAAAAATCTTTTTGAGAGAAATTGTCTGCGAAGGCAGAGAGGAGGCTCAACGCATTCTACCTGCATGGCGTTAATTGGAGATGATTTCATAGCACCTAGGATAATGCGGAGACACTTTGACTGAATTTTTGATAGTTTTACGAGAGCTGCTTTATTTCCGGGATCCAATAAGAATGAACCATAATCTAAATGACTACGAATAATTGCGTTATATAGAAGTTTTTGGCAAAATGGATGAGAACCCCACCAAACCCCAGAAAGGGCGCGAAAGATATTTATATTTTTTTCACATTATGAAACCACAAAATTAAAATGAGGGTCTCCTGATAATCTTGTATCCAACCAAACTCCTAGAAACTTAATGGAATTTTGTAGCGGAATTATTTCATTTTTAATTCGTAAGTCGATATTCGGGATAGACTTTTTTCTAATAAAAATTACTCTGCTTTTTGCATCCGATATGGACAAACCATGATCAAGCAACCAATCTCCAAGGTATTCAAGAGCAGAGTTCAATCTACTTTCAGTTTCTGAAACATATTTAGCAGGAAGATATAGCGCCAAGTCGTCGGCATACTGGAGGATTTGACAGAACAAATAACCGAAAGCTCCAAGTCATAAGTACAGAGGGAAGGCCCCTTCCAAATACTTCTGGGAGATAAATATGAATTTTGAGTTCTAAATAAAACGGTTCTTTGTATCAGAAAATAACAAATGAAACGAGTCATCTTCACAGAGATATTTAGCTGTAACAATTTGTTTCTAAGCTCTGGAAGAAGTACGTTGTCATAAGCGGATGCTATGTCTAAGAAAACTCCAATAAGAAATTCTTTATTTTTAAAACTATATTGAATTTCAGTAGTTAAGATGCTGAGGTTGTCGAATGTTGACATTCCTTTTCTAACCCAAATTGAGTTTTTGCTAGAAGACCTTTGCTTTCTACTACCCATTCTAGTCTATTTTGATAAGGTGTTCTGAGATTTTAGCTAAAACACATGACAGAGCTATGGGTCGTCTTGAATTAGGATCAGGATGGATC
Source organism: Alsophila aescularia (assembly GCA_946251855.1). Classification (NCBI taxonomy): domain Eukaryota; kingdom Metazoa; phylum Arthropoda; class Insecta; order Lepidoptera; family Geometridae; genus Alsophila; species Alsophila aescularia. The sequence goes on from OX276381.1 coordinate 58,452,546, forward strand.
TTTGCCAGGTTTCAGTAGAGGAATAATAACTTGAGTAGGTACTCCATACCTCTGGAATAAAACCTTGATCATAAAAAATATTAATTAAATTTAGTAAAAATCGTTTAGTGTGGTAGAGTACCTGTGGCTTTAATGACAAATGAGTATGGGATTCCATCAATACCAGGCGAGGAATCAACCAAGCCATTTAATAAGTTTTGTTCTGTAAACCATCAGTTTTTGTCTACCAACTTCACTTTATTTTGCTGTTGGTCTGTGGGCACATTAATACGTCAGACAATTTAAGATTTAGGGAATATGCCTCACTTCCACAGACTATATAGGATACACTCAATTCATATTCTAGTTGTTGTGTGGAATAGTGTTGCCAATTTATATATTAATTCTTTTGTTCAATTTCTAATTACTTTACATTATATTTTTGTACCTAATGTGTAATTT